>ONZH01018747.1:0-195577 GCA_900303285.1 Rhinella marina | reverse complement strand
CCATACCTCTTACATCCAGTATAATACAGCGCCCCATACCTCTTACATCCAGTATAATACAGCGCCCCATACCTCTTACATCCAGTATAATACAGCGCCCCATACCTCTTACATCCAGTAATAATACAGCGCCCCATACCTCTTACATCCAGTATAATACAGCGCCCCATAACCTCTTACATCCAGTATAATACAGCGCCCCATACCTCTTACATCCAGTATAATACAGCGCCCCATACCTCTTACATCCAGTATAATACAGCGCCCCATACCTCTTACATCCAGTATAATACAGCGCCCCATACCTCTTACATCCAGTATAAATACAGCGCCCCATACCTCTTACATCCAGTATAATACAGCGCCCCATACCTCTTACATCCAGTATAATACAGCGCCCCATACCTCTTACATCCAGTAATAATACAGCGCCCCATACCTCTTACATCCAGTATAATACAGCGCCCCATACCTCTTACATCCAGTAATAATACAGCGCCCATACCTCTTACATCCAGTATAATACAGCGCCCCATACCTCTTACATCCAGTATAATACAGCGCCCCATACCTCTTACATCCAGTATAATACAGCGCCCCATACCTCTTACATCCAGTATAATACAGCGCCCATATACATCCAGTATAATACAGCGCCCATACCTCTTACATCCAGTATAATACAGCGCCCCATACCTCTTACATCCAGTATAATACAGCGCCCATACCTCTTACATCCAGTATAATACAGCGCCCATACCTCTTACATCCAGTATAATACAGCGCCCCATACCTCTTACATCCAGTATAATACAGCGCCCCATACCTCTTACATCCAGTATAATACAGCGCCCATACCTCTTACATCCAGTATAATACAGCGCCCATACCTCTTACATCCAGTATAATACAGCGCCCCATACCTCTTACATCCAGTATAATACAGCGCCCCATACCTCTTACATCCAGTATAATACAGCGCCCATACCTCTTACATCCAGTATAATACAGCGCCCCATACCTCTTTACATCCAGTATAATACAGCGCCCATACCTCTTACATCCAGTATAATACAGCGCCCATACCTCTTTACATCCAGTATAATACAGCGCCCCATACCTCTTACATCCAGTATAATACAGCGCCTCATACCTCTTACATCCAGTATAATACAGCGCCCCATACCTCTTACATCCAGTATAATACAGCGCCCATACCTCTTACATCCAGTATAATACAGCGCCCCATACCTCTTACATCCAGTATAATACAGCGCCCCATACCTCTTACATCCAGTATAATAACAGCGCCCATACCTCTTACATCCAGTATAATACAGCGCCCCATACCTCTTACATCCAGTATAATACAGCAGCCCCATACCTCTTACATCCAGTATAATACAGCGCCCCCATACCTCTTACATCCAGTATAATACAGCGCCCATACCTCTTACATCCAGTATAATACAGCGCCCCATACCTCTTACATCCAGTATAATACAGCGCCCATACCTCTTACATCCAGTAATACAGCGCCCATACCTCTTACATCCAGTATAATACAGCGCCCCATACCTCTTACATCCAGTATAATACAGCCCCATACCTCTTACATCCAGTATAATACAGCGCCTCATACCTCTTACATCCAGTATAATACAGCGCCCCATACCTCTTACATCCAGTATAATACAGCGCCCATACCTCTTACATCCAGTATTAATACAGCCCCATACCTCTTACATCCAGTATAATACAGCGCCCCATACCTCTTACATCCAGTATAATACAGCGCCCCATACCTCTTACATCCAGTATAATACAGCGCCCCATACCTCTTACATCCAGTATAATACAGCGCCCCATACCTCTTACATCCAGTATAATACAGCGCCCCATACCTCTTACATCCAGTATAATACAGCCCCATACCTCTTACATCCAGTATAATACAGCGCCCCATACCTCTTACATCCAGTATAATACAGCGCCCCATACCTCTTACATCCAGTATAATACAGCGCCCCATACCTCTTACATCCAGTATAATACAGCGCCTCATACCTCTTACATCCAGTATAATACAGCGCCCCATACCTCTTACATCCAGTATAATACAGCGCCCCATACCTCTTACATCCAGTATAATACAGCGCCCATACCTCTTACATCCAGTATAATACAGCGCCCCATACCTCGTACATCCAGTATAATACAAGCGCCCCATACCTCTTACATCCAGTATAATACAGCGCCCCATACCTCTTACATCCAGTATAATACAGCGCCCCATACCTCTTACATCCAGTATAATACAGCGCCCATACCTCTTACATCCAGTATAATACAGCGCCCCATACCTCTTACATCCAGTATAATACAGCGCCCCCATACCTCTTACATCCAGTATAATACAGCGCCCCATACCTCTTACATCCAGTATAATACAGCGCCCCATACCTCTTTACATCCAGTATAATACAGCGCCCCATACCCCAGTATATACAGCGCCCCATACCTCTTACATCCAGTATAATACAGCGCCCCATACCTCTTACATCCAGTATAATACAGCGCCCATACCTCGTACATCCAGTATAATACAGCGCCCATACCTCTTACATCCAGTATAATACAGCGCCCCATACCTCTTACATCCAGTATAATACAGCGCCCCATACCTCTTACATCCAGTATAATACAGCGCCCATACCTCTTACATCCAGTATAATACAGCGCCCATACCTCTTACATCCAGTATAATACAGCGCCCCATACCTCTTACATCCAGTATAATACAGCGCCCATACCTCTTACATCCAGTATAATACAGCGCCCCATACCTCTTACATCCAGTATAATACAGCGCCCATACCTCTTACATCCAGTATAATACAGCGCCCCATACCTCTTACATCCAGTATAATACAGCGCCCCATACCTCTTACACATCCAGTATAATACAGCGCCCCATACCTCTTACATCCAGTATAATACAGCGCCCCATACCTCTTACATCCAGTATAATACAGCGCCCCATACCTCTTACATCCAGTATAATACAGCGCCCCATACCTCTTACATCCAGTATAATACAGCGCCCCATACCTCTTACATCCAGTATAATACAGCGCCTCATACCTCTTACATCCAGTATAATACAGCGCCCCATACCTCTTACATCCAGTATAATACAGCGCCCCATACCTCTTACATCCAGTATAATACAGCGCGCCCATACCTCTTACATCCAGTATAATACAGCGCCCCATACCTCTTACATCCAGTATAATACAGCGCCCCATACCTCTTACATCCAGTATAATACAGCGCCCCATACCTCTTACATCCAGTATAATACAGCGCCCCATACCTCTTACATCCAGTATAATACAGCGCCCCATACCTCTTACATCCAGTATAATACAGCGCCCCATACCTCTTACATCCAGTATAATACAGCGCCCCCATACCTCTTACATCCAGTATAATACAGCGCCTCATACCTCTTACATCCAGTATAATACAGCGCCCCATACCTCTTACATCCAGTATAATACAGCGCCCATACCTCTTACATCCAGTATAATACAGCGCCCCATACCTCTTACATCCAGTATAATACAGCGCCCATACCTCTTACATCCAGTATAATACAGCGCCCCATACCTCTTACATCCAGTATAATACAGCGCCCATACCTCTTACATCCAGTATAATACAGCGCCCCATACCTCTTACATCCAGTATAATACAGCGCCCCATACCTCTTACATCCAGTATAAATACAGCGCCCCATACCTCTTACATCCAGTATAATACAGCGCCCCATACCTCTTACATCCAGTATAATACAGCGCCCCATACCTCTTACATCCAGTATAATACAGCGCCCCATACCTCTTACATCCAGTATAATACAGCGCCCATACCTCTTACATCCAGTATAATACAGCGCCCCCATACCTCTTACATCCAGTATAATACAGCGCCTCATACCTCTTACATCCAGTATAATACAGCGCCCCCATACCTCTTACATCCAGTATAATACAGCGCCTCATACCTCTTACATCCAGTATAATACAGCGCCCCATACCTCTTACATCCAGTATAATATACAGCGCCCCATACCTCTTACATCCAGTATAATACAGCGCCCCATACCTCTTACATCCAGTATAATACAGCGCCCATACCTCTTACATCCAGTATAATACAGCGCCCCATACCTCTTACATCCAGTATAATACAGCGCCCCCATACCTCTTACATCCAGTATATAATACGCCCCATACCTCTTACATCCAGTATAATACAGCGCCCCATACCTCTTACATCCAGTATAATACAGCGCCCATACCTCTTACATCCAGTATAATACAGCGCCCCATACCTCTTACATCCAGTATAATACAGCGCCTCATACCTCTTACATCCAGTATAATACAGCGCCCCATACCTCTTACATCCAGTATAAATACAGCGCCCCATACCTCTTACATCCAGTATAATACAGCGCCCTCATACCTCTTACATCCAGTATAATACAGCGCCCCATACCTCTTACATCCAGTATAATACAGCGCCCATACCTCTTACATCCAGTATAATACAGCGCCCCATACCTCTTACATCCAGTATAATACAGCGCCCATACCTCTTACATCCAGTATAATACAGCGCCCCCATACCTCTTACATCCAGTATAAATACAGCGCCCCATACCTCTTACATCCAGTATAATACAGCGCCCCATACCTCTTACATCCAGTATAATACAGCGCCCCATACCTCTTACATCCAGTATAATACAGCGCCCCATACCTCTTACATCCAGTATAATACAGCGCCCCATACCTCTTACATCCAGTATAAATACAGCGCCCCATACCTCTTACATCCAGTATAATACAGCGCCCCATACCTCTTACATCCAGTATAATACAGCGCCCCATACCTCTTACATCCAGTATAATACAGCGCCCCATACCTCGTACATCCAGTATAATACAGCGCCCCATACCTCTTACATCCAGTATAATACAGCGCCCCATACCTCTTACATCCAGTATAATACAGCGCCCCATACCTCTTACATCCAGTATAATACAGCGCCCCATACCTCTTACATCCAGTATAATACAGCGCCCCATACCTCTTACATCCAGTATAATACAGCGCCCCATACCTCTTACATCCAGTATAATACAGCGCCCATACCTCTTACATCCAGTATAATACAGCCCATACCTCTTACATCCTATAATACAGCGCCCCATACCTCTTACATCCAGTATAATACAGCGCCCCATACCTCTTACATCCAGTATAATACAGCGCCCCATACCTCTTACATCCAGTATAATACAGCGCCCCATACCTCTTACATCCAGTATAATACAGCGCCCCATACCTCTTACATCCAGTATAATACAGCGCCCATACCTCTTACATCCAGTATAATACAGCGCCCCATACCTCTTACATCCAGTGACGTCTCCTCTGATGTAGATCTTCTCTTTCCTCATCTTCTCCTTTCAGACCAGACGCCATTTTTCAGCCATTTCTCATCTCTGCAGTTTGACAGAAAAAAATCTTAGTTTACTACTTTTCCATCATCCTCCCATCTTCTGGACAAATCATCCTACCACCCCAGTACTGTGCCACTAGTACCACACAGATAGTGCCCTTCAATAATTATTGGCACACAGTGTCCTAAAATAACTGCGCCCAGCAAATAGTGTCCCTGACAGTAATAGTGTGAACATAACGTCCCCCAGAAATAACTGCGCTGATACTGTGCCAGGGTGCCCCCCACAGTAATAGTGCCCCACAGTAATAGTGCCCCCAAGTCCCAACTAATAATTCTCTGCCAGAGTGCACTTGTTAGTAATAGTGCCCCCAACAGTACTAATGTCCCCACTGTGCCCCAGAAGTAATAATGCTTCCAATGTGCCAGTAAGAAGTGCCCCAAAATTTCACCCCAATAATGTGCCAGTAAGAAGTGCTCCCCACCCATAGATGCCCCCCAAATTATGTGCCCCCATGTGCCAAAAACCCCATGCCCCCAGTGCCAGTAAAAATGCCCCCAGTGCCCCCATGTGCCAGTAAAAATGCCCCCAGTGCCAGTAAAAATGCCCCCCAGTGCCCCCAGTTGTGCCAGTAAAAATGCCCCATGTGCCAGTAAAAATGCCCCCAGTGCCCCCATGTGCCAGTAAAAATGCCCCCAGTGCCCCCAGTAAAAATGCCCCCAGTGCCCCCATGTGCCAGTAAAAATGCCCCCAGTGCCCCATTGTGCCAGTAAAAATGCCCCAGTGCCAGTAAAAATGCCCCCAGTGCCCCCATTGTGCCAGTAAAAATGCCCCCAGTGCCCATGTACCAGTAAAAATGCCCCCATGTGCCAGTAAAATTCCCCCAGTGCCCCCAATAGAGCTCCGGTCGGTGCTACAATAAAAAAAAAAAATTAACACTTATACTTACCTCCATGGTGCTGGCAGCGATGCGATGCAGGCCTCTTCCGGCCTGTGTCCCGCGCTGTACGGCTCAGGCGGTGCGATGACGTCATCGCGCCGCCTTAGCCGGCCTCTGATAGGCTGCAGGCCTAGTGCCTGCAGCCTATCAGAGGAACGGGCAGGGGAGACGCCTCTCCCTCCCCTGCCGCAGTGAGGACGGCGATACAGATGGCTATGGAGATGAGTGCTTCCACAATGGAAGCGTTCATCTCCCTCTGCCCCGCCGCCGCCCGCAATTATGCGCAGGGCCGCGCCGCACCTGCCTAATTGGCGGTGCGGCCCTGCAAGGGGGGACTGGACCGGCCCACGGAGGGCAGCGGCCCTTCTGACATTTGCCAGAAGTGCCAAACGTCCAGTCCGGCCATGGCTGCAAGCTATGGTTTTGTGTCCGGTCACAAAAACGGAAAAAAACGGATCCCGCACTGAAAACAATGTAATTCAATGGTGACGGATCAATTTTTTTTAGGAGCCTAAGGCCCCATATACGGGGGGCCGCCCGGCGTGTGTTCCGCACGCTCGGAACACACACCGTGCGGCCCCACTGAAAATGCCTATACTTGTCCGTGCGTACGGACAAGTATAGGACATGCTTCAAAAGAGCTGCGGCACGGAGCTAGCTCCATGCCGCAGCTCCCGGCCCCATAGAGGTGAATGGGGCTGCATCTATGCCCGCATTTTTGTGGATAGATACGGCCCCATTCATACGGTCGTGTGAATGGGGCCTAAAAAATGGATCTGTCACCCATGTACTTTCAATGTATTTAGTGATGGATCTGTTTTCGTCCGTTTTGATTTCACACAACCGCATCCTAACAGAACGGATGTGTCCTGATGTGCAAAATCAAAACGGATCTGTTTAATTCCGGTATTGAGATCCTCTGCCGGATCTCAATACCGGAATTAACAACGCAAGTGTTAAAGTAGTCTACTTATGTTGAACCTGCCTTCTGTCAGTTTGGGCCCCACTACAAAATAGGGCCACTTTAAGTTCCCATTCAGCCCATGGGGATAACTATTAGATTGGTGCAGGCTCCATACCTTGTGGAGCCCCTTGAAATCAATGGAGTGGAAGCACTATTAATCTCTATTGGAGTTGCGTAAATAGCTGAGCGTTGTACTTGTCTGTCTCTGGAACTCCCAAAGAGATGAATGGAGGGGCCCCGCAGGATACGGGGTCCCCATTCTCATGACCTGTTGCTGCACCAGCAGGATGAATGAATGGACTTTGCTAAGATCCTAATCGCTAATACACCATGGGGGGAGATTTATCAAAACTGGAATAAGAACTGGCTTAGTTGCCCATAGCAACCAATCAGATTCCAGCTTTCATTTGTAAGCGCTCCTATGGAAAATGAAAGGTGGAATCTGATTGGTTGCTATGGGCAACTAGGCCCGTTTTCCTTTATACCAGTTTTGATATGTGTGAACTCATCCCTAAGGTAGCCATAGTGACATACCTGTCACCGGGCTGAAGCAATATATTTGGTGCGCTCTCTGAACACCGTGGGGGAAGATTTACGAAAAACACCTCCAACATAAAAGTCTTTGTTGCCCATAACAACCAATCACAGCGCAGCTTCTATCGCACAGTCCACCGTGAAAACACAAGAGCTGCACTGTGATTGGTTGCCAGGGGCAACAAACAATTTCTGCACATGCGCCTAATTAGGCCGCATAACTAGCAGCTTACCTATAGGATTATAAAACGTCGAGGGATTTTATGTTTTACACTTGGCAGTCACTGAACTAAATTGAAAAATCACTAAACACTCAATTACAGCACGCTGCAGTCTCTCTCTCGCCTTTTGTTCGTCTGCGTAATCAGCGAGCCCCGCCCAACTCTCCGGAAATGCCCGAAGAGCAGCGCCTCAGTCTACAATCTCGTTCCGAAAATGGACGACGCTCTGCTTAAGCCCCGCCCAGCTGTCCGGAAACTCCCGAAAATGAGAGCCTCCGTCTACAATCTCGTTCCGAAAATGGACGATCCTGTGTTTAAGCCCCGCCCAGCTCTCCGGAAATTCCCGATGAGCGGCGCTATAGGCTACATCTCATTCCGGAAATAGCCGATGCTCCGTTTAAGTCCCGCCCTTTCTTCCGGAAACAGTCGAGGCAGTCGGGTAAGTGTGGAGCCTGCTGCCTCGTTTTCCTGTCCGGGATCGTGCAGCGCGGCTGGCCGGAGCGCGGGGAGACGTTCTCAGGAGGCCGCGGTCTTGTGGAGCCCGTCATCATGTCGGACTTCGACGAGTTCGAGCGACAGCTGAACGAGAATAAGCAAGGTGAGCGACGAGCGGCGGTCGAGGCCTAGTTCGGCCCGGGGGTGTCGCGTCTTTGTCCGCTTGGGGCGGTGACGGGACGA
This sequence comes from Rhinella marina, assembly GCA_900303285.1. Classification (NCBI taxonomy): domain Eukaryota; kingdom Metazoa; phylum Chordata; class Amphibia; order Anura; family Bufonidae; genus Rhinella; species Rhinella marina. Next base: position 186,703 of record ONZH01018747.1, on the reverse strand, counting down.
TGGGCTGGGGAACAGATGGCGGCCCCGGAGGTGGCGGGCCCCTGTGCTGCGCAGAATGGCGGTGCCTCTCTTTCTCTTCAGTGCCTCGTTCTGGCGCCATTTCTCACCCCCCGCCTGTGAGGCCTAGTGCGGGCGCGGGCCTAGACGTCTGCCGGGCGGCGTGCCTCGCAGGATGGCGCCATGTCCATGCTGGGACTTGTAGTGCGCCTACGGCCCCGCATGAAGTCTCCGTGGTCACACACAGGCTCCTGTTGTTTAAAGGGGGCTTTTCCAAAAGCATTTATTATCCGTAGGATAGGAGATAAAATGGGGATGCCGTGATGAAGACCCCCTAACCCCCAACATACACAAAAACGCAGGTCCGTGTGTGAATGAAGCCATAGCGTGCGTGCATGACCTATGTGCATTGTGTGTTTCTCGCTCCCATCAATGCAAGCAGGACCAGTGCTGTGGGCACAAGGCTCCATAACAATGAATGAGTGGGGGCAATCTGATAAAAAATGGATGCCATGCCGAGGAAAAATTTGGTCGGGGCCCAGGGTTAAAACCTGAGGGACAACGTCTACGTGGGGTTTGTATGTTCTTTAAAGTGTACTGACGAGGGGATAGCATCACATCCCTGGCACTTAAAGGGGTCGTTTCATCTCACTTGGTGGCGTTAAAGGGGTTGTCTAGGCTTTTTCTATCAGGATAGGTCCTCAATATCAGATCGTCGGAGGTCCGGCGCCCCAGCTGTATGAGGAGACGGTGTGCATGTGCCGTCTCGCTTGCTGCTGTATGTCTATGGGACTGGATGTCGGACCCCCAACGATCTGATATTGATGACCTATCCTGATAGAAAAAGCCTGGAGAACCCCTTTAACTTTAATGGAGTTAAAGGGGCTCTCTGGGAATGATTTAAAATGGCCGCCAGCAACATGTGGGCAGGACCGGTTGTGACCACTTGCAGAGCTGCCTTGGGGGAGTCACTAAACACTACACCAGGGATCAGCAACCTTCAGCCCCCCAGCTGTTGTGAAACTACGACTCCCAGCATGCTCCATTCACTTCCGTGTGAGTTCTTAGAAGAGCAGGGCACGTAAGCATGCTGGGAGTTGTAGTTTCACTACAGCTGGAGGTTGCCGACCCCCTGCATATACTACAGACTGCCTATTGTAGAGCGGTGTGCTGAGGTCACGCCCCCCGAGCCGCTCTGCTAATGTTTACAACCAGTCCTGCTCACATTCCAGGTCAGTGGCGGCCATTTTAAATCCTGGAGAAACCCTTTAAGTGCTGGATGTGTGACTACACGTTTCCGCCTCTGTGGGAAATCCCTCATTTTTTTTTCATCTGTGTCGATGCCTGAGGGATCCGTTTTTGGGCTGTCTTTGTCATTCATGTTCCACGGATGCTACTCGGATAAAAGTTAATTTCCAGAATCCCTCGTACCGGCCGTCCGTGGAAAACACGATCCTTGTAAGTGGGTTTTTACGCACCCGTAGACTTCAATGGCTGTGTTTGGTCTGCTTCACGGACCCTAGTGCGCGTCTCCGTGGTTCTTCCACTGGCGTTCAAACAAAGACATTAAAATCAATGGTTAGGTGGAGAATAAGTACGGCGTTCATCAGTGATTCCCAAGGCCTGAGGGCCGTTTCACGCGAGCGAGTCCATTGCGGGAATCGCGCTCAGTGTGTGGGCGTCATCCTCTGTTCTGGACTTGCAGGAGCGCAGGGCATTATACTGATTTATAATGCTGTGTGCGCCTGCTTGACGTCACTTCTACAGGATCACACTGACAGCTTTATGTCACTATTATTCTGTGGGTCCAGCAGGAGCATACGGCATTATAAATCAGCAGGTCTGGAATGGAGGGTCACGCTCATACACGGAGTGCGATTCCCGCATTGGACTCGCTCTTGTGCAGCCATGGTCGCCTGAGCACCATGTGGTCCTTATAGTCGGTGCGGTTATTTGTACCAATAGCAATGGCTCCCTGGAGGAGTGAGGTGAGCCACCGGGGGGTTCTTCTACCACTAATAGTACCCAGAAGTCGGGGCACACACGGTATTTATTATGTAGAGAAAGTTACTACAAGGCACTTACTAATGTATTGTGATTATCCATATTGCTTCCTTCGCTGGCTGGATTCATTTTTCCATCACATTATACACTGCTCGTTTCCATGGCTACGACCACCCTGCAATCCATCAGCGGTGGTCGTGCTTGCACAATATAGGAAAAAGCTCCAGCCTATGGGCACTCGTGACCACAAGCGAGGCCGGCACTTTTTCCTATATTGTGCAAGCATGACCACCGCTGATGGATTGCAGGGTGGTCGTAGCCATGGAAACGAGCAGTGTATAATGTGATGGAAAAATGAATCCAGCCAGCAAAGGAGGAAATATGGAGAATCACAATACATTAGTAAGAGCCTTGTATTAACTTTCTCTACATGATAAATGCCACTTACTGAAGTCAGACAATCCCCTTTAACCACTAGAGCAGGGATGCTCAGCCTGCGGCCCTCCAGCTGTTGCAAAACTACAACTCTCATCATGCCCGGACAGTCTACAGCTATCAGCCTACAGCAGGGCATGGTGGGAGTTGTAGTTTTACAACAGCTGGAGAGCCGCAGGTTGGGCATCCCTGCACCAGTGGATTCTAAGGGACTTCTTGTGCTGTGTGTTTTCTGTCTTGAGGTTTCTTCGGGAAACCATAGATACATCTAACAGACGCTACAGTCGCCCAAAAACTTACAGCACGCTGTGGGGGGTCATTTACTAAAGACAGACATTTCACTCACCAGTCATTTGTATTAAAAAAAAACGCAGAAAACCCAGCCGGAGCAAAATCTGAGCAGTCTGATAACAGGCACAGCACCTTTAGGGCCGGATCTGCAATACTCCGGAGCCGCCCGGCGTGTGTTCCGAAAATTGCAGGCGCCCCATTGAAAAATGCCTATACTTGTCCACTGTTGCGGACTAGAATAGGACATGTTCTATATTTTCTTGTGGAGCCGCGGCCTCTGCAAGATCGCGAGCCGGCCATAGTGGTGAACGGGCCCGCACACATTACGCAATTTTGTGTGAACGGACCCTAAATGTACACCAGCCAGGAGCTGGACTGTGTCTGTTGTGTAAGGGGCGGCAGAGAGGAATAGCGGCGACTTTATCTGAAACGGCTAAAAAAAAAAAAAAAAAAAGTCCCACATTTTGTCGCAAAACTGCACGTGCAGCAGAATTTGCGACTTTTCTGCTCTAGAAAACTGGCTCAGAGCGCTAGTAAATGACCCCTATGTTTGTACGCTCGCCCACACGGAGTCTAAAGGACAAACCGTAAAAAGAAAAGAAGGCGTCGCTGACGTATAGCGGGGGCTGCAGATGCATCTGGGGTACGTCCGCACGGGATGTATTGTCTGCTGACAGATTTTGCTTTGGCTTTTACTCAGGAATTGGTAGGAATGTACTGACTCCAGAAAACGGCCTATTGTTTATGTTTCTATTTTTTAAAATATTTTTAAAGCATTTTAGGTCATTTTTAATTTTCCTCGTCACTATATTGAAAGAAAATCCTGCAGTTTTTGCACCGGCCACTAGGCCTAATAACAGGCGCCACCTCTTGGTCTGTACAGATCACTTTTGCGGCAGTCGTCTCATTATGATCACAGACAGGATTACAATGACAGATATATACCATGTCAAGTGCAGTGGTTACACCTTGATACCCTGACATGTAGCACAACATGCAAGTAACCGGCTCTCTGGGCATAAAAGTACTGTATTTTTCACTTTATAAGACGCACCCCATATTAGGAAAATAAGAAAAAATTATTTTTCATCAGACCCCCAATAAATTTCAGGACATCACATCAGACCCCCATATCAGCCCTCCATGTCAGACCCCGGATCAGCCCATAAGGACAAAATAAAAACCCCTCACCTCTCCTGCGGCTCTGCTCCGGGTCCGGCACTCCTCTGGCGTTGCACTGTCACCTGACTGCGTGCAGTATCAGGTCATAGTGCGCGCGCTACATCCTGCCGCTGTACACGGTCAGGACAGTGCAGAGCCGGCCCAGGAAGACAGAGGAGCGCCGGAGCAGGGCCGCGGCGCAGGAGAGGTGAGATACGGTTTTCTTTTATCGTTATGTGGCTGGGTGGGCTGATCTGAGGTCTGATGGGGGGTCCGGCACCTGATACATACAAGTGAGCGCTTCCATAATGGAAGCGCTCACTTGCATTCGCTTTATAAGACGCACGGCAATTTTCCCCCTACTTTTGGGGGGGGAAGTGCGTCTTATAAAGCGGAAAAATACGGTAATACAGCGGCCATTTACGTTTTACTTCTAAAGCGTTTTCTTCTGTGCAGTGAGCACTTATATACTGGAAAGGTGGTGAGGGTGTACTGCAGTTCACGGGAAGCAGATATTACAGTATAACATCTAGGTAATTGGGGATAAACCTCATCATTCCACCTACAGCGATGGCGGGTTGTTGGTAAAGGGTTAATTTGAAGCGTAATCATGAATCCACTTGGATTGTGCATTAAAGGGGTTCTCCAGGAATTAAGAAAATGAAAATACGTAAATATTACTCTATTATAAATAAATTCTCATACCTTTCATTAGTTATAATGGCTCGTTTTGTCTGGGGAGCAATCATTAGGAGAAACAAAATGGCCGCCGTCCTATTAGTACACACAAAACCTGTCCTAATCACACAGGAGGACAAGTTACTTCACAACACTGAGGTAAAGAGCTGCCTCATCCTCCCTGCTCTACTTGTCAGGGATTATGATCCTGAATACAGTTTAATATGATATTTAGCTGAATCTCTGTAGGAATGGAGTCCATGAGGAGACATGAGGTACAGAGAGTAGGTGGGGATGTGGCTGTGTCCTGCTGTGTGATTAGGACAGGTTTTGTGTGTAGTAATAGGACGGCGGCCATTTTGTTCCCCCATGATGATTGCTCCCCAGACAAAACGAGCTATTCTAAATAATGAAAGGTATTTGGGAATATATTTATAATAAAGTAATATGTCGTTTTTTTTTCATTTACTTAATTCCCGGAGAACCCCTTTAATAAGACTAGGACGGCAGGATCGCTAAGTAGTGGGGATCCCATAGAAATGAATGGGATTGAGTCGTAAGAAATCCAACACGACAACACTAGTGTGAGCCCTAGCCTAAGGCCCCATTCAGACGACCGTGTTTCACTGTACGGCGGCGGCCTCAGGAAGCGCACGGCGTCATGGCAACCAATGACGCTGTGCGCTCCCGTCCTCTGGGGCAGCGCAGGCCGGGCTTTCACGGCCCGTATCGGGCCATGAAACACGGTCATCTGGATGGGGCCTAAGGCTATTTTCACGTTCCTTTGTTCAGTTCGTTACCCGCTTTGTGTGATGGCTGCATTTCTTACACTGAACCTTGCTCCTCTGACCGAACCAACAGCATCGTACTGGCTTATAACGCTGCGAGTTCCTGCCTGACCGCGGCTCTACTGTTCTCAGATAATGCTGTGACTACAGTACGTAGACCTGCGGTCAGGCAAGAACTCGCAGCATCCGAAGTCTTTAGTCCGAGAAGCCGTATTCAGTCCAGTAAACAAGGCCATCACCTGCAGCGTTTCCCTGGAAGTTGGGACCCTATTACACCGCATGATTTTTGGGCCCATTATTGGGAGCACGGCGTGTTCCTGATTATTGGCCTTTATAATCGAGCAGCCGATGAACGATTGGCATCTTTTATCAGGATGGAAGACATCGGAGCATCGGCTGCCGTCTCCTGGTGTAATCTGAGGTTTGATGGAGGATCGACTCTAGTAGTGATCATTCCTCCCACATTCCCTTTGCCTTGGCCTGTGTAATCAGGCCAGGGCAAACGAGCGCCGATGGATGTGTTCTCGTCCATCAGGCGGTATAATACAGCGGAGATGGACGGTGCGGTCAGGCCTAGTTACACTCCGGACTGGAGGATAGACTGTATACATATTTGTAGCCATGTTCTCGGCTGTGGTAATGTGATTTAATCATTTACTATGTTAGTGAGTGTTTTACTGATATAAAGCACAAGTCCCGCTCACCTGCGGGTAATTCCCAGGAGCACGGATAACGCCTGGATCAATACATACAGAAATGTGGAGAAATCCAGCTTCCGAAAAAATCCGTAGTTTATGCAAAAAGATAAAAAGCTGTACACACTGACGACGACCTTCAGGTCATTGCATACAGACCCTTACTCATTTCTATGGATTTTTACGGAAGCGGAATTTCTATATCTTTCGTGTAGAGACTGTTTTACCGGTCCAGCGCTACATTTTTATCTTATATTTTACTGGGGGTGGGTTTCCGCTGTTGCATTGTGAGTAAAGACACTTTATACAAGTATAGCTGTATTATGTATTTATAACATGGGATTAATTTTAAATTTATTTTTAGAGCGACATTAATGCCATGCACTGTAAATCTAAGAGGGGGTGAACATACCGTAGTTTTCGCTTTATAAGACGCACTTTCTTCTCCGGGCCGGCTCTGCACTGTCCTGACCGCATACAGCGTCAGGACGTAGTGTGCGCACTATGACCTGACGCTGCACGCAGTCAGGTGACAGTGCGGCGCAGGAGAGGTAAGAGAGGTTTTTATTTTAACCTTATGTGGGGGGGGGGGGCACAGTCCGCTGATCTGAGGGCTGATATGGGGGGTCTGATATGAGGTGTGATGAAAAATATTTTTTTTCTTATTTTCCTACTCTAAAATCTAGGGTGTGTCTTATCATCAGGTGCGTCTTATAAAGCGAAAAATACGGTACATTATTAAAAAAAAAAAAAAAAGTATAATGAACTTGGTAACAGACTGGTACAGAGGGGGGAGAGGACTCTGCCTGCAAGACCGGACAATCTTAGACCCCTTTCAGACAAGTGAGTTCCATGCTCTGGACTCTCAGTGCAAGTATGCGGCAGCACCCATCCTGACCTCCCAGCACTGACGGGGATCACATAGCATTATATTGATTTATGATGCTATGTAACCCTTACAGTTCTGGAATGTATTGGATAACAGTGACAGCGTTATGTCAGTGTTGTACAACACATTCCGGAACTGTAAGGGTTACATAGCATCATAAATCAATATAATGCTATGTGACCCCTGCAGTGCTGGGAGGTCAGGACTGGAGCTGCTGTATACTCGCACTGAGAGTCCGGAGCATGGAACTCGCTCGTCAGGAAGGACACAGTAAGAGAAGGTAAACGCTGCTCGCCTGGCTGCACATTCATTGCAGGTTCCTGAAGAGTTGGGTTTTCAGGTTAATTTTGAAGGTTTGGATGTTGGGGGAAGAGTCTGATGTGCTGGGGTAGTGAGGTCCACAGTATGGTGGACGGCCTATGTAGTAAGCATTTATCACCTATCCACTTTCTGTGGAATTGCCCATTAATGTAGATTTTATAAGTTTTCTAAGTTGCTTATTTGTAAAATGTAAATTGTTCCCCACGATAACCTATTTTCTTTCTTTTCTTTTTTTCCTGACCTACCTAGAGCGGGACAAGGAGAACCGCCACCGGAAACGTAGTCATAGTCGTTCTAGAAGTCGTGAACGAAAGCGGCGAAGTCGTAGCAGAGACAGAAGAGCAAGAGAACAGCGCAGTGGATCCCGGGACCGCAGGAGGCGCAGGTGATTTTCTTTTAATAATTTGTGTACTAAAGAATCATGCCATGGCTCAAAGATGGAACTCAAGCCGGGCACATGCTTATTCGGGCTGGTGCTTGAAGTTAAAGGGACATGACACAAGGATATGCTATTACTTTAAAGAAGAACTCCTGCAAAAATTTGTATTCTCTGACCTGTTAGAAAGGTGCATGATATAATCTGTAGTGAATATAATCTTCTCATCAGAGACTGTAATTGAGAGTTTTCACTCTCTTCTTATTGTAGCTGTGTCATGTGACCAACTCCCTGACCTCCAACTGACCCAGGACAGAAAGCCAGTAACTGCTCTATTCATTCCTATGAGACTGGAAGTGAGGCTCCCATAGGAATGCAGAGAAAATTAGACTTCCTGTCCACACAAGTCTCTGTGTGAGTTGGTGAGTCTGATTCCTAGTCACATGACACAGATGAGAAGCATCAGGGAGATATAACTCACAAATACAGACACTGGTAAGAAAATGACATTCACTACAGATTACATCATGTACATTTCTAGCAGGACATGGAATAACATTTTTGCGGGAGTTCTTTAAAGGGAACCTGTCATCTCCGAAACACCCCCTGAACTAGAGTAAGCGGTGTATAGTGTAAGTGATGCTGAATCCGAATATGTAAGTTTTATCTTCATACTCACTTCCATTCAGACGCTGTGCTCCCACAAACCGTCAGTAAAATGCATTGAGAGGACTCGTCTTTGAGTCCTCTCCATTATGTGGGTGAGCACTGGAGTCCACTGAGTGCATTTTACTGCAGGTTTGTGGGAGCACAGCGTCAGAATGGAAGTGAGTATGAAGATAAAACTTACATATTCGGATTCAGCATCACTTACACTATACACCGCTTACTCTAGTTCAGGGGGTGTTTCAGAGATGACAGGTTCCCTTTAAGCTTTCCAATTGAAGGTGCTTGTTGTCTGTGTCTCTTGCTTAGTGCATCTAATTTACTAATGTGTCTGTGCCAAATCTGTCTAAAAAGTGGCTCGACTTCTGTCGCTATTAGCTGGAAGCAGTCGGGCTTTGCAGTAAAGGACATGAGGCCTAAGATTATTTATTACTTTACACATTTATTGCTGACCTATTCCCCAAAGCTTTAAAGAGATTAGCATCACGCTGTCCCCAGTGGGGCTCAGTATGTGTTTGGAGTGTGGGAGGAAACCCATGCGAACACGGGGAGAAAATACAAACTCCATGCAGATGTTGTCCTTGATCGGATTCGATCCTAGTACCCCCAGCGCTGCAAGGCTCCAGTGCTAACTAATAAACCACCGTGTTGCCCTAAGATGCTTTGTTTTGGGCCAAAAATGCACAACAATTATGACGTAATTATGTCTTGGCGTAAGCCAACCAGTAGTTGGTGTAGAGTTAGTCAATTGCCTAAAACTGCACCACATTCCTCATCCAGCCCGAGCCCCTGTGATAAATCTGGTGCAGGTCTCGACGGCCTAAGTTTACGCCATCTATAGGATTAGTAAATCTGTCGTGACCAGGGGTGCCGTCGTCATGCTCGAACTGGCAAAGGCCTTCACCGAAAGCTTACCTCAAACTTGAAAATGACAACTGTCTTTGGTGTCTAACATTCCCCTTCACTGGGTATGAGGTTCAGGACTTTCTCCCCTCCCTGCACTTATACTAGAAAGCTGATGTAAATGTACAAACTATGGCTGCCCTTGTTGTGGGAGAACGGATTTCAGCACCATCCCCGAGTGTTTTATTAAACTTTATTAATGTTCATTGTCTTCTGTCCTAGCCGGTCTCCAAGGCATGAAAAGAAAAAGAAGATCCGTAAATACTGGGACGTTCCCCCTCCTGGCTTTGAACACATCACTCCTATACAGTATAAAGCCATGCAAGGTAATTTAGATTAGTATTGACATGGAAAATGTGTTTACATGCTGAAATATATTCTGGACCCAAAAGTGCAGAAAAACACCAGGAAAACCTGTGGGAAAGCAGCCATGTACTGAGTTGCAGGATTTCTACAAGACCAGAAGACTTGCAGGCTTTTCCTTTCCACTTTTCTTCTTTAGGCTTAGTGCCCCTTCATGGTCCCTTCTTATTTATGAACTGCTTAGTGCATTTCTTACTGCAGGTAAGGTTGGTGTAAAGGCGGGTTTACACATCACCATGATTTAGTCTAGAAGTAAGCGTTCCTTCCTGACAGTCGGCTGCTCGCTCATTGAAGGAGACCGCAGCATTTACAAGCGGCAATCTCCTCCACGGTATGAGAATGAGGGATCGCTTTTGTGATCTCTTGTTCCGATACAGAATCATAGTTTGTCAGAGAGCACGATCTGCTGCCCACAAAAGATAACCGTTGTCTGCAGGAATGACAGGATCACCTAATGAATGAGCTTTTCGCTTGTTCATCAGGTGATTGGCGGCAGACTTGGATTGGCAAATTGTCGGAAACAAACATTCACAGGAACGGTTGTTCCTGATAATCTGCCCGAAAATCGGGCAGCATAAATCCACGTTCAAGGGGTTCTGCGGTTGTTTAAAACTGATGATCTATACTCTGGATCCAACACCCGGGACCCCCGCCGATCAGCTGTTTGAGAAGGCAGCGGCACTCCAGCAGCACCGCAGCCTTCTCTGTGTTTTCCTCAGGCCCAGTGACGTCACGACTAGTATCACTGGCCTGGGCGGGGCTAAGCTCTGATCACATGACTGGAGCTTAGCCCCGCCCAGGCCAGTGATAGTGGTCTTGATGTCACTGGGCCTGAGGAAAACGCAGAGGAGGCCGCGGCGCTCCTGGGTCCCGGGTGTCGGACCTCCGCCGATCAGATGCTGATGATCATCAGTTTTAAACGACTGCAGAACCCCTTTAAGGCTATGTATAAGGGTCCATTCACACATCCGCTTGTGTTTTGAGGATCCGCAAAACACTGATACCGGCACTATAGAAATGTCTTTTCTTGTCCGTGGCTGCATAGGACGTGTTCTATATATATTTATTTATTTATTTATTTATTTTTTTGCGGGGCCACGGAACGTAAGTGCCGATGCGGACAGCACATTGAAAATGAATGGGTCCGCACCCGTTAAACAAAATTGCGGAACCATTTATACGGACGTGTGAATGAATCCTAAGGCACCTACGTTTTGAGCCTTCTCTTGGAGATTGAGGATTTTCCTATTTGCCCTGCGGTCTTCAAATGTATATTCCCCACACTATCGAGGGGTTGTTTCACAGACAATGGGGGCTTATCGCTAGGATATGCCCCCATTGTTTTATAGGTGCGGATCCCATCTCTGGGACCAACACCTATATTGAGAATGGAACCCCGCAAAGTGGTGGCTGGAGGACTCCGGTCCGGCCACCACCAAGCGCGCTCCCCGACAGCCCATAGAAAATTAATGGAGGGCGGCTGCCCCTTTTTTTTTTTTTTTAATTTTTTTAATGGGGCTTTGTACATAGTCTAGTTCAATTCAAATCTGCAAACGTGTACTAAAGTGTACCAGCTCAGGCAAACGCTAAAGGGACACACTGTTGTGAATGAAGCCCTATGGATATGATTTAAAGGGAACCTGTCATCACCTTTATGCTGCCCATACTAACAGCAGAATAAAGTAGAGACAGGTGAGTTGATTTCAGCGGTCTGTCATTTATAAGTTAAAAGTAACTGGTTGCCGAGAACCAACATCACAATCATTTCAGACTGGACCTGGAAAAGAGTCACGACCACGTGAGAAGAGTCCTGGTTATTCATGGATTCCTGCTCTCCCTGCCCTCCGGCTGATTGCTGACGGTCTTCTACCTAGTTTTCTCCCTTTCTCTCTAGGAGAGAACTGCCAATCAGCAGGTGGGCGGGAGAGCAGGAGATTATGAATAACCCAGACTCTTTTGAGCTAGATTTGACTCTTTTCTAGGCCTGTGCTGCAATGATTATGATGCTGGTTCTCGGCAACCACTTACTTTTAGCTCATGAGTGATACACCGCTGACCTCAGCGTGTCTGACACTACTTTACTGTCCTTGGTGAGGTCAGAATAAGGTTGGTGACAGGTTCCCTTTAAATATCGTCCAGGAGCTTCCTGAGAGTATACAGCAATGTTGGAATCTAACGTAATATGGATCGGGACCTATATCTACATTCAGGGGTCTATTAACTCTTTCCTCCCATTCACGCTGCTTCCTTCAATTTTTGTTTAAACAGCTGCTGGTCAGATTCCTGCTACAGCTCTACTCCCGACCATGACCCCCGATGGACTCGCTGTTACGCCGACACCAGTGCCTGTAGTGGGCAGTCAGATGACGAGACAGGCCCGTCGTCTTTATGTTGGAAATATTCCATTTGGAATCACTGAGGTACTAAGGTTTCTTCCATCAGCGCTCTTTCTCTAAGCTGCTCGCTCCCGAGGTCCTCCGTGTATTTGGTTCAGGAGGGGTGCACTCAAAGCTTTATCTACCTTATACCCATGTATGAGGGGTTTTTTTTTTTGCGCTGTCCGTATTCGGACTCAGATGGTTGCGGTGAGTCACCTGTGTCACTGAATTTAACACAAGGTGCAGCACAGGTTTCACTAAGGCCCTGTTCAAATCATGTGAACTGATCCTGTTGAAATGTACTAATTTTGTTTTTTTGGGGAAATTTACTGTGAAAATGGGAAGTAGCAGGATGCAAACATGATGTAGTCTCCTTTCTGTCCTGAGGGACAGGATTCAGACAAATCCTGGAGTAGAAGTCAATGGGCATGGAAAAACGTACCTTTCAACAGGTGGTAAAAGCATGGTATGAACTGGGCCTTAGAACGTGCAAATAAAGTGTTCTGGAAGGAATGACCGTTTACAGGTAGGTTTGGAAACGTAAGTTCATGGTAGTCCACTTGCTCCGGGTATTTTTGGTTAGGCACACGTTTTCTTTAAAGGGGCTGTCCGAGTATTTAATACTGATCATCTGTCCTGAAGATGGTCATCAGAATTTGATCGGGGCATGGGGGTAGGAGCCTGACTTCCAGCACTGCCCACCGATCCGTTATTGCAGCAGCGACCTCTCGTTCGCCAGTCATATGGCCTAGCTGCAGATCAGTCCCATTTAAAGGGTTATTCCCATCTCAGACAATGGTGGGCGTATTGCTACAAGGAGAATGGCGTGGGGAGCGTTGTGGCTGGAGGACCCTGGATCTCCCGGGGTCCTGCCACCATAGAAGTGAATGGGAGCGCACTGCACATGCGCAGCCCCTGTTCCCATTCATTTCTATGGGGCAGACAGTACTCTGCTATTTTCGATGTCCCCATTGAAATCAATGGAGTGTGGATCATTTCCCCGCTTCCTTCTCGATGTAGGTGCGGGTCCCAGAGGTGGGTCGTACGCCAGTGACCTCGCGGTCACCAGTCGTATGGCCTAGCTCAGATCAGTCCCATTTAAAGGGGTATTCCCATCTGGGACAATGGGGGGCATATCCTAGAGATATGCCCCCCCATTGTCTGAGATGGGACAACCTCTTTAAAGGGGTTGTCCGGGTTCAGAGAAGAACCCGGACATACCTGCAATTTCACCCAGGCAGCCCGCCTGAAGAGGGCATCGGAGCATCCTATGCTCCGATGCCCTCCTTTGCCCTGCGCTAATTAGCGCAGGGCAAAGGAATTTCGCCGGGTTCCGGTGACGTACCGGTCCCTGCCGGGCAGAGGCTTCCGCCCGGCAGTGAGTCGGTGACGTCATCGGCGCTGATGGACAGGCTTCAGCGCTGCCCTAGCCAGTAAAACGGCTAGGGCAGCGCTAAAGCCGGCCCCATTAAGGCCGGTGACGTCACCGAACTCACTGCCGGGCGGAAGTACCCGCCCGGCAGCGAGTATTTTCAAAACAAGAGACCTTGCCCTGCGCGATCTAGCGCAGGGCAAGGGGGGGGGCATCGGAGCATGAGATGCTCCGATGTCCTCTTCAGGCAGGCTGCCTGGGTGAAATTGCAGGTATGTCCGGGTTCTTCTCTGAACCCGGACAACCCCTTTAAGTAAAATAAGGCTGGGCTGCAATACCAAGCACAGCCACTATACAGTGTATGGCGCTGTGCTGTCTAAGCTGTGAGGTGGCCGCAGCGCCGAAACGTCACAATAGTTGATCGGTGGCGGTCTGGCACCCCCAAAAGCCTCTTCGATCACATATTGAGGACCTATCTTGAGGATAGGCCGTCAGTATTAAAGACTTGGACAACCCCTTTAACGTAAAGAGTCTCTACTTTTTTTACTTCTGGAAATGGTAACAGTTTTAGACAAAGGAAAGAAGTCCCACAAGCCCTGCAAACTGTATGTATTGCCTCTGTCTCAGTTTGGCCAAATTATACTGCGGTTAGTTTGGTGTATACAGAAATTGGTACTTGGTCTATGTAAACTTTTTTGAAGCAAACTTTGAATAAAACCCTTTCCATTTCAAAAAAACAAGATCAAAGAGTTGTTTCCATTTCTTTTTAAAGTGAAAATTGTGGGGCTGAAATCCCTTCGTAGCAAAATAAGTTTGCTACCATCATGAAAGGCAAGTAGGACATTCTAGATCTTACAAATGCTCTTTTCTTTACTTGGAGCAGGGGCGTCAAACTCTTTTTCTTCTCTTCTCCCCCTCACAGGAAGCGATGATGGATTTTTTTAATGCTCAGATGCGCCTCGGTGGATTAACACAAGCGCCAGGAAATCCAGTCCTTGCAGTCCAGATCAACCAAGATAAGAATTTTGCCTTCTTAGAGGTTGGTGAAAATTTCATGCACAGTGTTTAAATGGGGTTTTTCCAGGATTTTACTACTGATGACCTATCCTCAGGATAGGTCATCAGTATCTGATCGGTGGGGGTCTGCCCTGCCGATCAGCTGTTTGGAAGGCACCGGCGCTCCCGTGAGCGCCGTGGCCTTCTCTTAGCTTTTCCTAGGCCAGTGACGTCACGTGGCCTAGGAGCGGCTCAGCACCATACCAACCACAGCTGCTGTACAATGTATACCGCTGTGCTTGGTGAGCTGAGGGAAGGTAGTGCCGGTACCTTCTCAAACAGCGGATCGGCGGGGGTCCCAGATGTCGGACCCCCACCGATCAGATACTGAGGATAGGTCATCAGTAGTAAAATCCCAGAAAACCCCTTTAATGTTATGAGCCTTAGGTAATGCTAGATTATATTGTACCCGCCATTAATGTTTTTTTTTTTTTTTTTTTTTCTAGTTCCGTTCTGTTGATGAGACGACCCAGGCAATGGCTTTTGATGGAATAATATTTCAAGGCCAGTCATTAAAGATTCGTCGCCCACATGATTACCAGCCTTTACCTGGCATGTCTGAAAACCCGTCGGTCTATGTCCCAGGTAATACTGAAATTTCTTTGACTTATGTTGGGACAGGTTTACTGTTCCTTTGAACTATTTGGGCTTTGTAGGCGCAGACCAGACAATCTGAAGAAGTGCCAAACGTATCGCAGTGGCACCGGCTGTAAGATGGATTTGGTCCAAGGCTGGGCACTTTGTCTAACTTTATTGGTTGGCCTACTTCTCCGCTACACATTGATGCATCTTAAAGCGGTTTTCCCGACTGGTGTATTGGTGATCTATCCTCATGCCATCAACATCACATTGGTGGGGGTGCTGGGTTTTGGTCCTCCACCAATCGGCTGTTACCTCAGGCACCAAAACTACCACTGCTGCACAGCTACCACTTTTTAAATGGGGGCAGTACTGCAATAACCAGCCATGTCCACAACACATTGGATGGAAGTGTGTAGTTCTGACCCTCACGTCCCCCCGATCTGATATTGATGGCTTTTCCTCAGAATGGAGGACTCCTTTTAATACACAATGTTTAATGGAGGTTGTAATCCTAAATATTACTATATTCATCCAAAGTGAGTATGGACCCCGACAAAGGGCAAACATCACAAGGTCATACAGCACAATCTTTGATATCTTAAAGAGGACCTTTTGCCACCCCTGACATGCCTGTTGTATTAGCTGAGTGCACCCACCTTGTAATAACAATTCTGGAGCACCTGGTCTTATGGCTCTATTTTCCATTTCCTTTTCAACTAGAAGTTATAAATTAATTGCTAGCAGTCTGCAGTAAGGGTACAGAGGGGAGGTGACCAGTTGGTGTGTCCCTGCACAGTCTGAAATGGCAGCACTGATTGGATAGAGCGAGTCTGTGCAGGTACACACCCCCAACTGGTCACCTCCCCTCTGTACCCTTACTGCAGACTGCTAGCAATTAATTTATAACTTCTAGTAGAAATAATAAAGGAATGGCACAACATAGAGACATAAGAGTAGATGTTCCAGAATTGTTATTACATGGGGAATGCATGAAGCTATTAGGGTGCATTCACACGACCGTAGTTTTGGGTCCGCATCCGTTCCGCAATTTTGCGGAACGGGTGCGGACCCATTCATTTCAATGGAGCCGCAAAAGATGTGGACGGCACACAATGTGCTGTCCGCATCCGTAGGTCCGATCCGTGGCCCCGCAAAAAATATAGAGCATGTCCTATTCTTGTCCGCAATCGCGGACAAGAATAGGCAGTTCTATCATAGGGCCGGCTACGTTCACACAGCCGGTATCCGTGTTTTGCGGACCGCAAAACACATACGGTCGTGTGAATGTAGCCTTAAAAAGGCATATCAGGAGAAGGGACGGGTCCTCTTTAAAGTGTGTTGTGTGTTTTTTTTTTTTTTTTTTTTTTTTTGTGTGTGTGGTAATAACTAGGGACAAGCAAATCGACTTTGGATGAAACATCCGAAATCTATTTGCATAAAACTTTGTTCCAGAACTGTGCGGAGCAGGAGTTTGGGATATGGTTTTTTTTACAGTACAGATTGATTTATGAAGTTATTACACGAAGTCTCGCGACACTTCGCGAAGCAATAACTTCAGCTCATCGGAGCCAATACATTCTAATACTGTACAGAGCGCCCGCTTCATACAGTATTGGAACTAAATTTTATGCGAATCGACTTCGGATGTTTCATCCGACGTTGATTCGCTCATCCCTAGTAATAACTTTTAATCTAATGCCCGCAGCCTGACTCCTGAAACAGAAAATTCATACCTGCACCCCATAGTTCTGGTCCTATACACTGTGTCAATTTTCTCGTCTCCGGCGTATTCACATCCAGGGCTGCATGGATATAGCCATATGCTCCTCAGTGACATAGTAACATAGTTTTTAAGGCCGAAAAAAGACATCTGTCCATCCAGTTCGGCCTATTATCCTGCAAGTTGATCCAGAGGAAGGCAAAAAAAACCTGTGAGGTAGAAGCCAATTTTCCTCACTTTAGGGGAAAAATTCCTTCCCGACTCCAATCAGACATCAGAATAACTCCCTGGATCAACGACCCCTCTCTAGTAACTATAACCTGTAATATTATTACCCTCCAGATATACATCCAGGCCCCTCCTGAACTCTTTTAGTGAACTTACCATCACCACCTCCTCAGGCAGAGAGTTCCATAGTCTCACTGCTCTTACCGTAAAGAATCCTCTTCTATGTTTATGTACAAACCTTCTTTCCTCCAGACGCAGAGGATGTCCCCTCGTCACACTCCTGGGGATAAATAGATGATGGGAGAGATCTCTGTACTGACCCCTGATATATTTATACATAGTTATTAGATCTCCCCTCAGTCGTCTTTTTTCTAAAGTGAATAACCCTAATTTTGATAATCTTTCTGGGTACTGTAGTCCACCCATTCCAGCTATGACTTTAGTTGCCCTCCTCTGAACCCTCTCCAGCTCTGCTATGTCTGCCTTGTTCACAGGAGCCCACTTGCTACTTGTGGCCACGTCACCACTAAAGCCTGTAATTGGCTACAGAGGAGCATGTGACCACACCCTTAGCCAAAGGGATGTAAACTCTGGGGACTGGAAAATTGGCGCGGTGGGGAGCAGCGGGCGTTAGATTAAAGGGGTTGTCTCACTTCAGCAAATGGCATTTATCATGTAGAGAAAGTTACTACAAGACACTTACTAATGTATTATGATTGTCCATATTGCTTCCTTTGCTGGCTGGATTCATTTTTCCATCCCATTATACACTGCTCGTTTCCATGGTAATGACCCTGAAATCCATTGGTGGGGGTCGTGCTTGCACACTATAGGAAAAAGCGTGGGCCTCTCTGGTGGCCAGGACCACCACTGTAAGCACGACCACCGCTGCTGGATTGCAGGGTGGTCGTAACCATGGAAACAAGCAGTGTATAATGTGATGGAAAAAGGAATGCATCCAGCAAAGGAGGTAATATGGAAATCACAATACATGTGTCTTTTATTAACTGCCTATAAATAATTTTCAGCCATTTTCTGAACTGAGACAATTCCTTTAGGGTGAATGCACACGATCAGGATTACGTGCGGATTTTACGTGCGGATTTGCGTGCGGAAAATCCGGTCCGTAGGTCATGTACATTATATTCTATGACAATTTGAAATTCTCAATGCACACGATGCAGATTTTTTTAGTGCGGATTTTGACCTGCGGTGCGGATTTTACAATCCGCAGCATGTCAATTTATTTTATTTTTCCTGTCCGGATTTCATGAGGATTTTCTCCATTCACTTGAAAAAAAATCCGCACACAAATCCGCATGCAAATCCGCACGCAAATCCGCACGCAAATCCGCACCAATTGGTGCGGATTTACCGCGCGAATTTCACTGAGAACACCTGCGGATTTCAGTGCGGATTGTCCGCAGATAAATCCTGATCGTGTGCATTTACCCTTAGGGTAAATGCACACGATCAGGATTTATCTGCGGACAATCCGCACTGAAATCCGCAGGTGTTCTCAGTGAAATTCGTGCGGTAAATCCGCACCAATTGGTGCGGATTTGCGTGCGGATTTTTTTTTCAAGTGAATGGAGAAAATCCTCATGAAATCCGGACAGGAAAAATAAAATAAATTGACATGCTTAGGATTGTAAAATCCGCACCGCAGGCGAAAAATCCGCACTAAAAAAAATCCACATCGTGTGCATTGAGAATTTCAAATTGTCATAGAATATAATGTATATGACCTACGGACCGGATTTTCTGCACGCAAATCCGCACGTAATCCTGATCGTGTGCATTCACCCTTAAAGTTATTACCGAAAAACCCTTCATGTCAGGTTACTGTCGGTCAAGTTATGTCCTGTAAGAATAAAATTTAGGCTTGCTGAAATACAGCCTACCCATCCCTTCTTTCTGCTGACAACTGTCTGTAGGGGAATAGTTGACAACTCAATACAGATCAGATCGAACTGTAATTGGCGGGTTTGTCCAACATTCATCTACATCAGGAATCAGCAACCTTCGGCACTCCAGCTGCTGTGAAACAACAACTCCCAGCATGCACACATACTTGGCTGTTTTTGTAACTCCCATAGAAAAGAAATGAGGATTCTGGGAGTTGTAGTTTCAGAACAGCTGGAGTGCCGGAGGTGGCTGATCCCTGGTCTACAGTGCGTGGCTTGGCTTATCACGTTTTAAATATCCATTCTCCCATATGTTTGTACATTCCTCTCCCTATTGCTGCGTTCTAATTGTACATGTCATCTTACAAGAGAGCCAGTCTCTGAAATGTGGTGAAAGTCTACCTTTAGCTGGAGGTGGCATTTTCAGCCCTTTCCATGTTACAAAGTGGGAGGAACTTTTTCTAGGATCCTGATATTGATGGTCCATCTTCAGGATAATTCATTAAAGGGGTTGTCTCACTTCAGCAAATAGCAATTATTATGAAGAGGAAGTTAGTACAAGGCACTTACTAATGTATTATCCACTTTGCATCCGTTGCTGGCTTGATTCATTTTTCCATGGCATTATACACTGCTTGTTTCCATGGTTACGACCACCCTGCATCCCATGAGGGATGGTCGTGCTTGCACACTATAGGAAAAAGCACCAATCTATGTATGCCTCCATTGTCCCATTCACCATGGAGGACCGACCGTGCTTTTTCCTATAGTGTGCAAGCACGACCACCACTGATGGATTGCAGGGTGGCCTGTAACCATGGAAACGAGCAGTGTATAATGTGATGGAGAAATGAATCCAGCCAGCAAAGGAAGCAATATGGATAATACATTAGTAAGTGCCTTGTATTAAAGGGGTTTTCCCATCTTAGACAATGGGGGCATATCACTAGGATATGCCCCTATTGTCTCATAGGAGGGACCTGCACCTACAACGAGAATGGAGCAGGGAAATGAACAGAGCGCTGGCTCGGCTATTTCTGTCAACCCCATAGAAATGAACAGTGTCTGCACATGTGCACTGAGCTCCCATTCACTTGGTTATGCCCCCATTGTCTGAGATGGGAATACCCCTTTAATATCCAATGGATGAATGTCTGACACCTCACATCCTCCGGCCCTGGAACTAGCACTGTGAATGTCAGAGAAAACCATGGCTCCATTCAAAGTGTAGTTGTGGTGCTAGGCTGCAGCTTGGCTCCCATTCAATTTGGTGGGAACTGTGGTGCTTTAAAGGAGTCTTTCACCTGTTTTTCACCTATATAACTAAGAGCAGTGCCCCACAGAAGATTGTATACATCCCAGACATACCTGTGTGCACTGTGTGTCTGTATTACATGTCACATCCCAGACATACCTGTGTGCACTGTGTGTCTGTATTACATGTCACATCCCAGACATACCTGTGTGCACTGTGTGTGTATTACATGTCATATCCCAGACATACCTGTGTGCACTGTGTGTCTGTATTACAGGTCACATCCCAGACATACCTGTGTGCACTGTGTGTCTGTATTACATGTCACATCCCAGACATACCTGTGTGCACTGTGTGTCTGTATTACAGGTCACATCCCAGACATACCTGTGCACTGTGTGTCTGTATTACATGTCACATCCCAGACATACCTGTGTGCACTGTGTGTGTATTATATGTCACATCCCAGACATACCTGTGTGCACTGTGTGTGTATTACATGTCACATTCCAGACATACCTATGTGCACTGTGTGTCTGTATTACATGTCACATCCCAGACATACCTGTGTGCACTGTGTGTCTGTATTACATGTCACATCCCAGACATACCTGTGTGCGCTGTGTGTCTGTATTACATGTCACATCCCAGACATACCTGTGTGCGCTGTGTGTCTGTATTACATGTCACATCCCAGACATACCTGTGTGCACCGTGTGTCTGTATTACATGTCACATCCCAGACATACCTGTGTGCGCTGTGTGTCTGTATTACATGTCACATCCCAGACATACCTGTGTGCGCTGTGTGTCTGTATTACATATCACATCCCAGACATACCTGTGTGTATTACATGTCACATCCCAGACATACCTGTGTGCACTGTGTGTCTGTATTACATGTCACATCCCAGACATACCTGTGTGTATTACATGTCACATCCCAGACATACCTGTGTGCACTGTGTGTCTGTATTACATGTCACATCCCAGAAATACCTGTGTGCACTGTGTGTGTGTGTATTACATGTCACATACCAGACATACCTGTGTGCACTGTGTGTGTGTATTACATGTCACATCCCAGACATACCTGTGTGCACTGTGTGTCTGTATTACAGGTCACATCCCAGACATACCTGTGTGCACTGTGTGTGTTACATGTCACATCCCAGACATACCTGTGTGCACTGTGTGTGTATTACATGTCACATCCCAGACATACCTGTGTGCACTGTGTGTCTGTATTACAGGTCACATCCCAGACATACCTGTGTGCACTGTGTGTGTTACATGTCACATCCCAGACATACCTGTGTGCACTGTGTGTCTGTATTACATGTCACATCCCAGACATACCTGTGTGTATTACATGTCACATCCCAGACATACCTGTGTGCACTGTGTGTCTGTATTACATGTCACATCCCAGAAATACCTGTGTGCACTGTGTGTGTGTGTATTACATGTCACATACCAGACATACCTGTGTGCACTGTGTGTGTGTATTACATGTCACATCCCAGACATACCTGTGTGCACTGTGTGTCTGTATTACAGGTCACATCCAAGACATACCTGTGTGCACTGTGTGTGTTACATGTCACATCCCAGACATACCTGTGTGCACTGTGTGTTTCCTGTATTACATGTCCAGGAAAAGCACTTTTATTCTGCAGGAAAACAGCTCCCAAGTGCCCAAAGTAAACCAGACTGAAGAGGGGAGGGCTGCTTTAGCTGCTCATATCTTGGGATTGGTAGCAGATAGAAAAATGGTTCTGACCTTCTTTGACAGCTGGCATTGCAAGCTTTCAAATGACACCAGAAGATATAGCTGTTAGAAATCAAGTCGGGGGAGAGAGCTGTTTTTAGTTTCACTTTCAGCTGGGCACTTGGGAGCTGTTTTCCTGCAATCTTCTGTGGAGCACTGCTGTTAGTTATATAGGTGAAAAACAGGTGAAAGACTCCCTTTAACCCAGCACTACACTTTGAATGGAGCCTTGTTTCCCCCTCCATTCCCAGTGCACAGCTGACTGTTTAGGGTGTGGGGTGTCGGACCCTCACCCATCGGATATTAATGACCTATCCTGAAGAGAAGCCATTAATATCGGATGCCCAGAAAACCCCTTCAAACTGATTTTCCATGACCGCACACTTTCTACCTTTCTATAACCTGTTATTCAGACAATGTTATAGGCAAGATAGGTGGATATTGCTGTTGCCAAGAGCTGGGGAATGCAAGGCGCAGTTCTCGGCCTTCGGACAACTCCCTTAAATACAGTTTATAAAAGAATCGACACTATATAATAAGTCATGTTTAAACTCTGCAAAATATTAAGGGTTCTTGTTCTTTTTGTTTTTTTTTTTTCTTTGTTTTTTTCCCCTGTACTCGCGCTTTCCATAGGAGTGGTGTCCACCGTTGTCCCAGACTCGGCGCACAAACTGTTCATTGGAGGTTTGCCCAACTATTTGAATGATGACCAGGTAACTCTTCATATGTTTGTAAGTGTTTAACTTGATAACTCCATATAGTTTTGCTACAGCATTGCGGCTGAGAAATGTTGCTTGTGCTCTTAGTCACAGTCCAGTAGATATTACTCATGTGCTTGTAGTCTTGTGAGCTGCGGTGCCACGTTGTGCCCCCATCACTGTGCTCATCAAGAGGTCCCTGGAGTCCTCTTTAAGCAGACTTGTATCTGTGGCTGACCTGTTACATGTGCACTTGGGAGCTGAAGACATCTGTGTTGGTCCCATGTTCATATGTGCCCGCATTGCTGAGAAAAATGATGTTTTGTTATATGCAAATGAGCCTCTAGGAGCAATGGGGGCGTTACCATTACACCTAGAGGCTATCTGCTCTCTCTAACTGCAGCGCCCCCTGCAATTTGACAGGACCAGGTGTGGTGGTAGAGCAGAGCCTCTAGGTCTGGGATCAGCAACCTACTGCACTCCAGCTGTTGTGAAACTACAATTCCCAGCATGCTCCATTCATTTCTATGGGAGTTGAGAAGAGCAGAGCAAGTGTGCATGCTGGGAGTTGTAGTTTCACAACAGCTGGAGTGCTGGAGGTTGCCTACCTATGCTTTAGGTGTAATGACAACGCCCCCGTTGCTCCTAGAGGCTCACTTGCATATGATAAAACATCATTGTTCTCAGCAATGTGGGCACATATGTACATGGGTAAGGATGAGTGAATCGATTTCGGATGAAACATCCGAAGTCGATTTGCGTAAAACTTTGTTCTAATTCTGTATGGAGCCGGGGCTCTGTACAGTATTAGAATGTATTGGCTCCGATGAGCTGAAGTTATTACTGGACCTGGTAAGTGGTACCTTGGAACTAAACCTGAGTTCGGGGAAACGTTTTTTACAGTGGAATTTATGAAGTTATTACATAAAGTCTTGCGAGGCTTCACAAAGTAATAACTTTGGCTCATCGGAGCCAATACATTCTGATACTGTACAGAGTATCAACTGCTGACAGATGCCCTTTAACATTTTACGGGCCCATCGTTGCTGGTGTCCTATGAGTATCTAGCAAAGGGGTCATCATATTATATTGTCATACTAACTTGACTAACATATGGCTCATAACTGCTCTGGTATGGCTATAGCAGCAGCCTGGTGTGGAAAAGTGCTAGAAATAGAGATCCATCAACTTCAGGATTTAAAGGGGTTGTCCGAGACTGGACAAAGGTCTGGACAGAAGAACTCCCAACAAATTTTATTCCATGTCCTGCTAGAAATGTACATGATATAATCTGTAGTGAATGTCATTTTCTTACCAGTGTCTGAATTTTTGACTTCTATCATCCTGACGTTTCTTATCTGTGTCATGTGACCAGCAATTAGACCCACCAACTCACACATAGACCTATGTGTGGACAGGAAGTCTAATTCTCTGTATTCCTATGAGACTGAAAGTGAGGCTACCATAGGAATGAATAGAGAAGTGACTGGCTTTCTGTCCTGGGTCAGTTGGAGGTCAGGGAGTTGGTCACATGACCCAGCTACAATAAGAAGAGAGGTTTTTACTCATAGAAACAGTCACTGATAAGAAAATGACAATCACTACAGATTATATCATGCACCTTTCTAAGGCTACTTTTACACTAGCGTTTTAAAATTCCGGTATTGAGTTCCGTTATAGGGGCTCAATACCGGAATAAAACGCTTCAGTTTTGTCCCCATTCATTGTCAATGGGGACAAAACTGAACTGAAGACGACGGAGCGCTCCTGAAAGCATTCCGTTCCGTCTTCAGACCGGAGAACAAACTGCGGTTTGCTCTCCGGTCCAGGCATCCGCACCAAGACTGATCCGGAATGACCCCCAATGCAAGTCAATGGGGGTGGATCCGTCTGGTGTGACCACAATGGTAACCGGATCCGCCCTCCATTGACTTTCAATGGAGTTCATTACGGATCCGGCTACACATAGACACATACAGACATACACATAAACATACACACACATATACACAGACAAACACACATACATACATACTTACATGCTCCCCGGCAGGTCTTCAGAGTGTTGGAGGGACAGGACGGCGCGCACAGATGACGATTCCACCAGGGAATGTGGGGAATCGTCACCTGTGCGAGCCGTCCTGTCCCTCCGATGCTCCGAAGACCTGCCGGGAGCATGTAAGTATGTATGTGTATTTGTCTGTGTGTATGTATGTACTGTGTGACATGTGTGGGGCCGGAGCGCGGTTCCGGCTCCACACATGTCACTGCGGCAGGCCTGATCCGGCAGCACCCTTCACCTGCCGGATCAGGCCTGCCGCCAGTGTGAAAGTAGCCTTACAGGTCAGAGAATAAAAATTTTTGCGGTAGTTGTTCAAGGGCCTGAAAATGGGGTGTAAAAAAAAAAAGAAACCTGTCAGAGCTTCCTAGTTTGCAGCTTTGTGGCTCCCATCCCGCCACACACAACCTCTCTGGCTATTCTACACTTCATTCACATGTCCGCAAAACACGGATACCGGCCATGTGCATTCCGCGTTTTGCGTCCCGCACATGGCTGGCTCTGTAATAGAAGTGCCTGTTCTTGTCAGTGGCTCCGGACGAGAATAGGACATGTTCTATTTTTTTGCGGAGCTGCGGACTGGAGGTGCGGATGCGGACAGCACACTGTGTGCCATCAGCATCTTTTGCGGCCCCGTTGAAAATGAATGGGTCCGCACCCGTTCCGCAAAATTGTGGAGCGGATATGGACCCATTTTCCGGACGTGTGAATGGACCCTTAGACATGTGCCTAAAAGTCCCATGATAACGATATTAAGAAATGTCCAATTTAGCAGGAAAAAAACACTCGAACATGCTGGGAATTTGGTGACTGCTTGCGTCCACTGTCCTGTCTGGTCCTCAGGACAGCAAGCCTGGGCTGCCCATCAAGGCTACATGAAGACATTATACTGTATGGGGCTTGTACAGTGTAATGTCTCCGTGTTCCCCCCCATACACTATAGTAATGCCTCCTTGTGGCCCACACCATGTAATGAGGCCAGGGAGTGAGCAGTGAACAGGGCTTTCATTCACCAACATCTACAGGACAGTGTATACAGGGTGCAGGGTCAGTATATACAGGTATATGGGGTACAGCACAATGTATACAGGGTCAGTATATGCAGGTATATGGGGTACAGCACAATGTATACAGGGTCAGTGTATATGGGGTACAGCACTGTGTATGCAGGGTCAGTATATACTGGTATATGGGGTACAGCACTGTGTATACAGGGTGCAGGGTCAGTATATACAGGTATATGGGGTACAGCACTGTATACAGGGTCAGTATATACCGGTGTATATGGGGTACAGCACTGTATACAGGGTGCAGGGTCAGTATATACAGTTATATGGGGTACAGCACTGTGTATACAGGGTCAGTGTATACAGGTATATGGGGTACAGCACTGTGTATACAGGATGCAGGGTCAGTATATAGTTATATGGGGTACAGCACAGTGTATACGGGGTGCAGGGTCAGTGTCTACATGTATATGGGGTACAGCACTGTGTATACAGGGTACAGGGTCAGTATATACAGGTATATGGGGTACAGCACAATGTATACAGGGTCAGTGTATATGGGGTACAGCACTGTGTATGCAGGGTCAGTATATACAGTTATATGGGGTACAGCACTGTGTATACAGGGTCAGTATATACAGGTATATGGGGTACAGCACTGTGTATACAGGGTGCAGGGTCAGTATATACAGTTATATGGGGTACAGCACTGTGTATACAGGGTGCAGGGTCAGTATATACAGTTATATGGGGTGCAGGGTCAGTATATACAGTTATATGGGGTACAGCACTGTGTATACAGGGTGCAGGGTCAGTATATACAGGTATATGGGGTACAGCACTGTGTATACAGGGTGCAGGGTCAGTATATACAGTTATATGGGGTACAGCACTGTGTATACAGGGTGCAGGGTCAGTATATACAGTTATATGGGGTACAGCACTGTGTATACAGGGTGCAGGGTCAGTATATACAGTTATATGGGGTACAGCACTGTGTATACAGGGTGCAGGGTCAGTATATACAGTTATATGGGGTACAGCACTGTGTGTATACAGGGTGCAGGGTCAGTATATACAGTTATATGGGGTACAGCACTGTGTGTATACAGGGTGCAGGGTCAGTATATACAGTTATATGGGGTACAGCACTGTGTATACAGGGTGCAGGGTCAGTATATACAGGTATATGGGGTACAGCACTGTATACAGGGTGCAGGGTCAGTATATACTGGTATATGGGGTACAGCACTGTGTATACAGGGTGCAGGGTCAGTATATACTGGTATATGGGGTACAGCACAATGTATACAGGGTGCATGGTCAGTATATACCAGTATAGGGGGTACAGCACAATGTATACAGGGTGCAGGGTCAGTATATGGGGTACAGCACTGTGTATACAGGGTGCAGGGTCAGTATATACAGGTATATGGGGTACAGCACTGTGTATACAGGGTACAGGGTCAGTATATACAGGTATATGGGGTACAGCACTGTGTATACAGGGTGCAGGGTCAGTATATACAGTTATATGGGGTACAGCACTGTGTATACAGGGTCAGTATATACAGGTATATGGGGTACAGCACTGTGTATACAGGGTGCAGGGTCAGTATATACAGTTATATGGGGTACAGCACTGTGTATACAGGGTGCAGGGTCAGTATATACAGTTATATGGGGTGCAGGGTCAGTATATACAGTTATATGGGGTACAGCACTGTGTATACAGGGTGCAGGGTCAGTATATACAGGTATATGGGGTACAGCACTGTGTATACAGGGTGCAGGGTCAGTATATACAGTTATATGGGGTACAGCACTGTGTATACAGGGTGCAGGGTCAGTATATACAGTTATATGGGGTACAGCACTGTGTATACAGGGTGCAGGGTCAGTATATACAGTTATATGGGGTACAGCACTGTGTATACAGGGTGCAGGGTCAGTATATACAGTTATATGGGGTACAGCACTGTGTGTATACAGGGTGCAGGGTCAGTATATACAGTTATATGGGGTACAGCACTGTGTGTATACAGGGTGCAGGGTCAGTATATACAGTTATATGGGGTACAGCACTGTGTATACAGGGTGCAGGGTCAGTATATACAGGTATATGGGGTACAGCACTGTATACAGGGTGCAGGGTCAGTATATACTGGTATATGGGGTACAGCACTGTGTATACAGGGTGCAGGGTCAGTATATACTGGTATATGGGGTACAGCACAATGTATACAGGGTGCATGGTCAGTATATACCAGTATAGGGGGTACAGCACAATGTATACAGGGTGCAGGGTCAGTATATGGGGTACAGCACTGTGTATACAGGGTGCAGGGTCAGTATATACAGGTATATGGGGTACAGCACTGTGTATACAGGGTACAGGGTCAGTATATACAGGTATATGGGGTACAGCACTGTGTATACAGGGTGCAGGGTCAGTATATACTGGTATATGGGGTACAGCACAATGTATGCAGGGTCAGTATATACAGGTATATGGGGTACAGCACTGTGTATACAGGGTGCAGGGTCAGTATATACAGTTATATGGGGTACAGCACTGTGTATACAGGGTGCAGGGTCAGTATATACTGGTATATGGGGTACAGCACTGTGTATACAGGGTGCAGGGTCAGTATATACTGGTATATGGGGTACAGCACAATGTATGCAGGGTCAGTATATACAGGTATATGGGGTACAGCACTGTGTATACAGGGTGCAGGGTCAGTATATACAGTTATATGGGGTACAGCACTGTGTATACAGGGTGCAGGGTCAGTATATACTGGTATATGGGGTACAGCACTGTGTATACAGGGTGCAGGGTCAGTATATACCAGTATATGGGGTACAGCACTGTGTATACAGGGTGCAGGGTCAGTATATACCAGTATATGGGGTACAGCACTGTGTATACAGGGTGCAGGGTCAGTATATACCAGTATATGGGGTACAGCACTGTGTATACAGGGTGCAGGGTCAGTATATACAGTTATATGGGGTACAGCACTGTGTGTATACAGGGTGCAGGGTCAGTATATACAGTTATATGGGGTACAGCACTGTGTATACAGGGTGCAGGGTCAGTATATACAGTTATATGGGGTACAGCACTGTGTATACAGGGTGCAGGGTCAGTATATACTGGTATATGGGGTACAGCACTGTGTATACAGGGTGCAGGGTCAGTATATACTGGTATATGGGGTACAGCACAATGTATGCAGGGTCAGTATATACAGGTATATGGGGTACAGCACTGTGTATACAGGGTGCAGGGTCAGTATATACAGTTATATGGGGTACAGCACTGTGTATACAGGGTGCAGGGTCAGTATATACTGGTATATGGGGTACAGCACAATGTATGCAGGGTCAGTATATACAGGTATATGGGGTACAGCACTGTGTATACAGGGTGCAGGGTCAGTATATACCAGTATAGGGGGTACAGCACAATCTATACAGGGTGCAGGGTCAGTATATGGGGTACAGCACTGTGTATGCAGGGTCAGTATATACCAGTATATGGGGTACAGCACAATGTACAGGATGCAGGGTCAGTATATGGGGTACAGCACTGTGTATACATGGTGCAGGGTCAGTGTATACAGATGTTGTACAGCCTACATAGTCTGAATACTGTCTGCTCCGTCCCCCTCCTGCCCCACATTTTACTCCCATCGGCCTCAGCCTCACCTGCACCACAGCAGCTGCCATCGCTCCTCCCGGCCTCTGATTGTCGCTGCTCTGGCCCGCCCCGCCACTGATCTGTGGTTGCTGGGGAAAGATGTGAAGGGACAGATATAGCAGTGGTGCAGCCTCCTGGCACTGAACAGAGTCCACTTTAAGCGTGTGGCGTACTACTGTTTTAGAGGCAGTCAGTGTGCGACTGCCCCTATGACGTCTATGAAATACTGCACTATTTAAAGGGGTTCTCTGGGAATTAAGAAAATGAAAATACATAAATATTACTTTATTATAAATGTATTCCCAAATCCCTTACATTAGTTATAATGGTTCACTTTTTCTAGGGAGAGCAGTCATTAGGAGAAACAAAATGGCCACCGTCCTATTGGTATTCTCAGAACCTGTCCTAATCACACAGGAGGACAAGTTACTTCACAACACTGAGGTAAAGAGCTGCCTCATCCTCCTCTTGCCCTGCTTGTCAGGGATTATGTTCCTGAATACAGATAAGAACTTCAGCTGAATCTGTGTAGTTATGGAGTTCATGAGCAGATGTGGCTGATGAGCAGCAGCTCTTGTCTGCAGTCTCCATTACCACAGTCTGTCCTGTCCAGCCTCTCTGTACTTCATGTCTCCTGATGAACTCCATTCCCACAAAGATTCAGCTAAATATCAAATTAAACTGTAGTCAAGATCATAATCCCTGACGAGCAGAGAGGAGGATGAGGCAGCTATTTATCTCAGTGTTGTGAAGTAACTTATCCTCCTGTGTGATTAGGACAGGTTTTGTGTGCACTAATAGGACGGCGGCCATTTTATTTCTCCTGATTAATCCCCAGACAAAACGAGCCATTATAACTAATGAAAGGTATTTGGGAATATATTTATAATAAAGCAATATTTACATATTTTCATTTTCTTAATTTCCGGAGAACCCCTTTAAGAAATGGTGATATTACCATATGGCTGTTTTAGAATACCGCAGTATATCTGGAGTACCTGTAAATTGCCCAAACCTAACCATTTTTCTAGCGTTCTATAGGGAAGTCTATGGAGAGAAACGCTAGGGGAAAAAAAGTAGTTGTATCCGAGCCGCACATGAGGCTGCCCTAAATCAGTATTTCTATTTCCTAGTTTTTTTTTTTGCAGGCGAAGGGCTTGTTCGGACAGACCGTGGTGCTTTTGCATGCCGATCGCGGACTCATTCACTTCAATGGGGTCCGCGATGCGCTTCCGACTGTCCGCACCACAAAAAATAAAACAAGTTCTATTTATTTATTTTTTTTTGCGGTGCAGAGGCACGGATAGAAACGCCATGGGAGCCCACCGTAGTGCTTCCGTGGGGTTCCAATCCGTACCTCCGTTCCGCATCTCCGGGATTGGGGACCCATTGGTGGTGCACCCGACTGGAGCCTGTGTATTGCAGACCCGCCTCATGCGGGGCACCACGCCCGTGTGAACAAGCCATAAAGCGGTCTTGATTTTACTCTTGGAAATCAGACGTGCGGTTCTGGCACAGAGTAGCCTGCCGGATCCTCTACGCAACCCCCGGATCCCCATCGACTGCAATGATAAATCACCACCGGAGCTCATTACAGTCAATGGGATCCGGTGGTGAAGTAGATACCGGATCCTGTAAGATGCGGCAGGCTGCGCTGTGCTGGGAGAAGTGAACGAAGCCTTGTGACTTGCATTTTGTCTGCATTTCTTATGTTTTTTTATTTTTTCTTGTGACAAGCATTAGGCGTAACGTGTTTTGACCATTTCTCAACAGGTTAAAGAGCTGCTCACTTCTTTCGGTCCTTTAAAAGCTTTTAATTTGGTGAAAGACAGTGCCACAGGCCTCTCTAAAGGCTATGCTTTTTGTGAATACGTGGATATCAATGTCACAGATCAGGTAGGTAATGCATAAGAAAGTGCCTCCCTCTCTTTACAGCTCTCAAACGTTGACACATAATTGACTCCATCGCCTTCCTAGGCCTCATGCACACGACCGTATCCATTTTGCGGTCTGCAAACCACGGATCTGTAAAATACGGATAATGGCCGTGTTTCCCGCACTTTTGTCCACAGAACGGCCAAGAATAGGACAAGTTCTATTATTTGAGAAAAAGCCATGTGGATGCGGACAGATGGGAAATAAGGTCGTGTGCATGAAGCTTAAGGCCGGCATCGCACATGCAGATTTGTCTGTTTTGCGCCAAAGCCAGAAGCGTATCTATAAAGAAAAGGGTAGCGGTCCCTTTACACAGGCTGATGCACAGGGGAATGATCGGGAACTGTGCTCCTTAGAAACCATTTTAGATGCAGTCACTTGATGGACAAGTGTTTGCTCGTTCCTTCGGTGACTGATCAGTGGCACCTTTACTTATAGTGATTATCCGGAACCAACGTTTGTCCCTGTCCCAATCCTCGGCCTGTGTAAATGAGCCGTAAGGCCAGACACGCGCAACACGAGCAAGTTCAGTGCGATAGTGAGAGTTCCCGTTCTGGCCTCCCATCCTCTGACAGGATCACACAGCATTATGATGATTTTATAATGCTGTGTGAGTACTGGAGTCTACTGAATTACATGGGCAAAATGCTGTCGGTGTAATTCAATAGATTTCAGGACACTCAGATTCACACAGCATTATAAATCAGTATGACGCAGTGCTATCCTGTCAGAATGGGACGCTGGCACGCTGCAAGTTTTTCGCATTTATCATTGAGCTCGTGTTGCATGTCTGGCCTTACACTTTTTTCTTTCTTTTTTTTTTTTTTTTTTTTTTTTCCCCGATCCGTTTGTGTTCAGCTTCAAGTATTCCTTCTAAAAAGCTGCATGTGTGATTGAAGACAGATCCACATGCTTCCTTTGTTCCTTACAGAGGTCACAGTGGCTTCTCCCAGTAGCTTAGTTCTATTATCTCAAGATGCTGTGAAGCAGTACATCTCGTCTCACAGAAGATTATTTGAAACTT
This sequence comes from Rhinella marina, assembly GCA_900303285.1. Lineage (NCBI taxonomy): Eukaryota > Metazoa > Chordata > Amphibia > Anura > Bufonidae > Rhinella > Rhinella marina. The sequence goes on along the minus strand of ONZH01018747.1, from coordinate 154,435 downwards.
CCATTACTTGGCTCAAGACCCACTAAGAATATGATATTGCGGGTGCTACGCTTTTTTTTTTTTTTTTTTTTTTTTTTTTTTTTTATGCCCAACATTTAGTGCACCGCTCATTTCTTCTTCTACCCCTATAAGGCTTCATTCACACGACCGTATGTGTTTTGCGGTCCGCAAATTGCGGATCCGCAAAAAAAAAAAACGGATGACGTTCCGTATGGCATCCGTGTTTCCGTTTTTTTTTTGCGGATCCATTGTAACAATGCTTATCCTTGTCAGCAAAACGGACAAGAATAGGACATGTTCTATCTTTTTTGCGGAACGGAAATACGGACATACGGAAACGGAATGCACACGGAGTACCTTCCGTTTTTTTTTTTTTTTTTTTTGCGGACCCATTGAAATGAATGGTTCCACATATGGTCCGCAAAAAAAACGGAACGGAAACAAAATACGGTCGTGTGAATGAAGCCTAAGAATTGAAAAATAAGGACTATGAGAGTCACTGAACGAATTCAGTTGTTTCATTAGGACTACTAGCCTCTGGTAAAGGCCTCATTCGCACAAGTGAGTTTTCCGTCCGGATGTGATGTGTAGTGAACGCGAAGCATCCGGACTGAATCCTGAACCTTCCACTTCAGTCGGTCTGTGCACATGACTGTTTCACTTGCCTTTGCGTTCGGGGTAAAATCGCAGCCTGTTTTTAACACCGCCCTGACCCCATAAAAATGAATGCAGCCTTCATGAGTAACTGAAGGCATCCGGGTGGAAGAACAATCTAAAGCTCCTAGTAACCAGTGAGACACGAATTGTGTCTCACTGGTTACTAGGAGCTTTAGATTGTTCTTCCATTTTTCTTCAAGTGCATGAAGAATGCATGCTATCGGGATACAATCTGGACGGAAAAACCGCTCGCGCTGAACGCCGTCACAAACAAAACTGATTGAACTTGTGTCCCCCAGATCAAATCCTGACAGTCCATATCGCTTGCATGAAAGAGGCCTTAATGGGGCTAAAATAATTTACCGGAGTGCTTCTTTAAGAACATTACTGATTCGTCCATGAATTTAAGGAGGACTCCGGCATAACGGAAACCGGACGGATCCGTTTTGCAGCCCGTAGACTTCTGTTATGACAGAATGAATAACGGAATGCCTCTTAAGGCTTCCGTTGTGTATTCCATCATAGAATTGCGTTATGGTCCTTGGTAACGGAATCCATAGCGCAATTCAGTATATACCACAACACGAACCGAAAACGAACTTCAAAATATGACATTCGCTCATCCCTAATCGCAACGTAACATTAATCAAAACAGATTTTAAGCCAAAATGAGCCTTTTATGGGGGTCATTTATTAAAGAACTCCCGCAAAAAAATGTATTCTCTGACCTGTTAGAAAGGTGCATGATATAATCTGTAGTGATTGTCATTTTCTTATCAGTGACTGTTTCTGTGAGTAAAAACCTCTCTTCTTATTGTAGCTGGGTCATGTGACCAACTCCCTGACCTCCAACTGACCCAGGACAGAAAGCCAGTCACTGCTCTATTCATTCCTATGGGAGCCTCACTTTCAGTCTCATAGGAATACATAGAGAATTAGACTTCCTGTCCACACATAAGTCTCTGTGTGAGTTGGTGGGTCTAATTGCTGGTCACATGACACAGATAAGAAACTTTAGGATGATATAACTCAAAAATTCAGCTACCGGTAAGAAGATGACATTCACTACAGATTATATCATGTACATTTCTAGCAGGACATGGAATAAAAACTTTTGCGGGAGTTCAAGTATTGCCTCTTAGATGCTATGCTTAAAGGGGTTGTCCAAGTTATATTTATTGATGACCTATCCTCAGGATAGGTCACCAATATCAGATTGGTGGGGGTCCGACACCCGGCACCCCCTCCCATCAGCTGTTTGAAGAGAAGGCGCGCGCAGTGCCAGCGCTGCCTCATCTTCATTGTTTACCTGCTCGCCGCCGCTTCCGCAGCGGTGAGCAGCTGTAATTAAGCCCAAGCTGTCCCATCCATTCCAATGGGACGTTTTGCTCTTAAAGAAGTGTATGGAAACGACCTGTCCCATTGAAATGAATGGGGCGACTTGGGTGTAATTACAGGCAGCGTGGAGAACCCTTTTAATAAGCCCTTTAGCTGATGGTGGATCCACTGAAGTTATGTAGCGGAGCCGGCCTATATGTAACTTTGGCGTATCTGCCGCTGCTTCTAACTGCTTCCTTGCTGGCTTAAATTTAGACCGTTTTCTACACCTAAAATGGGCATAAAAAATGATGAATGAGACAGCATGCCATGAGCAGGGAAAAGTCGCAGATTGCGGCACAGATAATCTTTGCGCTGCAATCTGTGCCTATTTCTGATAGTAAATGACCCCCTACATCCATATGGAGCCCTTCCACAGGCAGGCTCTCCATAGGAGCTAGTGTGCGGCATCTCATCTCAAAACCCTCCGGAGCAGAGGCTGCCGTATGCACGCTCCAGCACGGCCAATCCTCACTAGGGGGAACCGGTGCATGGCATTTGTGGGGTTAACCCCTTCGCGCCCGGAGCTTTTTTCGGTTCTGCATTTTCGTTTTGCGCTCCCTGCCTTCAAACAGCCATAACTCTTTTATTTTTCTGTTCACATAGCTGTATGAGGGCTTGTTTTTTGCGGGACAAGTTGTACTTTCCAACGCCACCATTTAATATTGCATACGGTGTAGTGGGAAGCGGGAAAAAAATTCCAAACCGGGTGAAATTGCAAAGAAAACGCTATTCCGCTACAGTTCTACGGGTTTCTTATTTACAGCGTTCGATGTGCATTAAAACTGATCCGTTACTTTCATTCTACTGGTCAGTACGAATCCGGCAATACCTAATATGTATAGTTTTTCCTGCGTTTTCATAGTGATAAAATAATTAGAAAGTTGCCCTTCTTTTTTTTTTTTTTTTTTTTTTTTTTTCCCCTTGTCAAATCTTGACCCCTATAACTTTTTGGTATTTATGTGTACAGAGCTGTATGGGGGCTCATTTTTTGCGGGACGATCTGAAGTTTTTATTGATACCATTCTGGGGTGTGTATGACTTTTTGATCACTTTTTTATTTAATTTTTTTTTAGAAAAAAAAAGCGACAAAAAACGGCAAATCGCCATTTGGACGCTTTTTTCCGCCACACAATTCGCCGTATTGGAATTTTTTTTTTTATATTTTAAAAGTACAGGCGTTTTCGGTCACGGTGATACCCATGATGTCTATATTTATTATTTAGGTATTTATTTTTTACTTATACGGAAAGGGGGGTGATTTGAACTTTTACATCTTTTTTATTTTTTATATATTTAACATTTTTTTTTAATTTTTTTTTTACTATTAGAAAGCTCAAATATGGGCTTATATATTGTGGCTTTTTTTTTTTTTCTTTATGAGCAATTCTGGGTTTTATAGACTCAGAAATCCATGAATTGCTCATTTCTTATCCTGGCCTGCCATCTAGTGGCCAGAATAAGAATTGCACTTTGAAAACTAATCCTCACCAGCGAGGATTACAGTTTTCATATGGTGTACAGACACCCCGATTGGCCACACGGGGTGTCTGTACACCACCCGGAAGCGAACGCTTCCGGGTTTAGACGCAACTAGATGCCGTGATCACGTGTGATCATGGCATCTAGTCACCCCGGAAGACGCCGCCGACACAGTAGGTAGCGGCAAGTCTCTGCTGTTAGAAACAGCAGAGACTTGCCGGCCATGACGCCCGCCGCACCCGCGAAGGGGTTAAATGTATGCCATCAACGTTATCGTTGATCACATGCAGGGTCCGGCTGTTTAGAACAGCAGACACCCGGTGGCTATGGCGCCCGCTATGCTGGCAGCTGCCAACATTTAGGTGAAGGGGTTAAGGACCTTTTTACTTGGCCAGATAATTGCTGAATGAACAGCAGCCGCACATCCCACAATACTGCTGACAGATGATCGTTTTTGCGGCCACGAAAGATGTGGTCCCCTTGTCAATCAAGTGTCTGCAATAGGAGAGTGATCGGAGAAGGAACACGTAGAAAACTGATTATTTTACAAAGTGACTGCTGAATTTGCGTAAACCTAGAACATTTCAGGATGCGCTGCTTTTTGGGTTTTGTCTTTTATAGTTATGGGAACCTTTCTCTAATCTCCGTTGTAACGTTTTACAGGCCATTGCTGGTCTTAATGGAATGCAGTTGGGAGACAAGAAACTCCTTGTCCAAAGAGCGAGTGTCGGAGCAAAGAACGCAACACTGGTAAGATCTTCAAGCATTTTTGGATTTAACCTTTGCCTGTCTTAAAAGGAAATGTGTCACCAAAAACTTTATTCGCCAGTTAAAACCATATAGTAACTCATCTCTCTTCTAATGTCTATTTTCTGATCGTAGATTTTTGTGTATTTTATTTTCTGAACTTGATTATGGGGGCGGCCATCTCGCCTGACCTCTTTTTTTTTTTTTTTTTTTTTTTTTTTTTTTAAAGAGCATTTACACGGCATTAAAATTGCTTTCTGGCAGCCCCATGGTCCATAGACACAATGGTCGGGGGGACCTCAGTGACCTCTGTGGGAGAGTCTTCTGAGCATGCTCTGCGACCTGTGCAGAGGTCATTGTACAAGGAGAGAATAGATGAGCTCTGACAATCGCCTATTGAGAATGGAGGATCCTGTCTTATCTATACCCAGAGGTGATATCATTACAGGCAGGATTAGAATGGCAGATAAGCAGATAACTGCAGTAAAGTGATCTGTACAGACCAAGAAGTGGCGCCAATTAGACATAACGGCCAGTGCAAAAACTGTAGGATTCTTTTTTTTTTTTTTTTTTTTTTTTGAGTAGAAAAAGACATGGAAAATTAAAAAAAAAAATATGCTAAACATAAAAAAAGTGAATTAAACAGCAGGTAATTTCTGATGACACATTCCCTTTAAAACCGTGAAGTAAAATCAGGGTTGTGCATACAGTGTGATAGGGGGATTTGTTTAAAGGAATCCGTTCAGAAGAACAAAAGTGCCCTTTATTCAAATTCCTGCCAGACGCTCTGGTTTAGTGTGCACATTTTCTAAAATCCACAAAATCCTGAATTATGAAATAGAAATTCATATTTTGTCCAAACATCCACACGTTTTATGAGACGACACCGGGTGCAATGTGAAAATAGTCCCTAGTACTTTGCACTCGCTGACGCCATTGTGGAGTCTTACAAGCAAAATCCTTATATACAGAGAAGTCTGAAATAAAAGTTCTGTATGTGCAGCGTCCATGGATGTCTAGTTCTACTTGGCACATCACAAAATCCTATTCCATGGAATTATCCAGTGGCCGGATTAGGTGCTGCGCTCGTTCTTACTGCTATCGGAGTCTTTAACAAGTTTAAAATTCCTTGTTTGGCGCCCGCAGATGGTGGCGTGTAATCAGCACTCTACAGTGATTCAGGATGGCGACGAGTGATGGCATTGGCGATCACTTGTCTCCATACTGAGAAGATCGCTGAAGGTAATAGCAGCAGGCGATTGCTAGGAAGGTGCAGAATCTGCAGGTGTTAGGGGCTGTTTCACGTGAGTCCATTGCGGGAATCGTTCTCCGTGTGCGCGTGTGATGTGGACGTGCAGGACCTCAGGGCATTATCATGATTTATAATGCTATGTGCCTCTGTGTGACCACCTACAGTCTGACCTAAAAGCTGTAGAATTAAGGTCAAGCAGAGGCATATGATAATGCTGTGCGCTCCTGCACGTACAGAACAGAGGAGCACAATTCCTGCAATGGACTCGCTGATGTGATACAGCCGTAATAGGGCCCTAAGATAACAATGGAGCTGTAGTGAGCTTTTATAAAATTGGAGATGAGCAGCCGTCAGCTGAGCTTCCTGAAGGGAACCGAGTGAAAATATAGATCCTGCGACTAGAAACTCAGCCCTGTGCAGACAAGAGCTCAACATTTTAATAAAGGTGAATTAAAAGCGATTTGTAGCTCACAAGGAGTACAATACAACAATAAGAAAAAAAATCCCTCCAAAGGTGTACATAGCCTTAGGATAGGTCTTCAGTTCTAAAGTCTCTATCTGTTTGGTGGGGCTTCGACACCTGGGACCCACGCCAATCAGCTGTTGTGAGAAGGCACGACGCTTGGTTGATGACACATTGATCGGTCACTTGGCCTGGCGCAGCTAAGACCCATTGAAGTGAATGAGGCTGAGCGCAATACCAAGGACAACCACTATACAGTGTACGGCGCTGTGCTTGGTGAGCTGAGAGGAGGCCGCGGTGTTCACAGGTTCAAGGCTGCCTTCTCAAAACAGCTGATCAGCGGGGGTCCCGGGTGTCAGGCTCCCACCAATTAGAACAGAAGTAAAGGTTCAGTATCTGAAGTCTTGGAAAAACATTTTTAAGGAAGCGCTCTAGAGAAAAATAGTAGTCCATCTCGAACTGCAATTGATTTACTGGTTTATTACAAACGGACCAGACAATGACATATCTTCCCCGGAGTGCTACAAAAAACACTGCAAGAGCTTTACAGCTTTGATCCTGGTGTTATAAAGTCTAGTAAAAGCCTCTTTAGATGTTGGGCTGGTCTGTATATAAGGCCTCGAGCCCATGGCCATCCAGTCTTGATCAAATGCGGACCGATTTAATTCAACAGGCCCCCAAAAGATGCAGACAGCACACTGTGTTATCTGCATCTATAGTATGTCTGTTCCACGTCTCCACAGCAAAAAATAGAACATGTCTGATCGGACATTTTATCAGAGGTGTAAAAAGAAAAAAAAAAGGCAGCCACTATAAGATAAACTGCCGCCAAAATTTTTATTCCATGTCCTGCTAGAAATGTACATGATATAATCTGTAGTGAATGTCATTTTCTTACCAGTAGCTGATGTTTTGAGTTATATCATCCTGAAGTTTGTGTCGTGACCAGGAATTAGACCCACCAACCCACACAAAGACTTGTGTGGACAGGAAGTCTAATTCTCTATGTATTCCTATGGGAGCCTCACTTTCAGTCTCATAGGAATGACTAGAGAAGTGACTGGCTTCCTGTCCTGGGTCAGTTGGAGGTCAGGGAGTTGGTCACATGACCCAGCTACAATAAGAAGAAAGTGGAAACTCTCAATTTCAGCCTCTGATAAGAAAATGACAATCACTACAGATTATATCATGCACCTTTCTAACAGGTCAGAGAATAAAAATTTTTGCGGGAGTTCTTCTTTAATCATCTGTTTGAAGAGGCGACCATGGTGAGCGCTGCGGCCTCTTCACAGCTGACCAAGTGGTGTTCATTGTGTAGCAGCTCTGTTATTGGAGCCCATTCATCTTCACTAAAGACGTTATTTAAAAAAAATATATACTGTCGTATGTCTGTGTGATGGAGCACTGCCTGTACTTCTAGGCGTACTTAAAGGGGGGTTTCCAGGATTTTACTACTGATGACCTATCCTCGGCACAGGTCATCAGTATCTGATCGATGGGGGTCCGACACCTGGGACCCCGCTGATCAGCTGTTTGAGAAGGCATCGGCACTCCTGTGAGCGCCTCTGCCTTCTACCCACTCACCAAGCACAGTGCCATACATTGTACAGCGGTTGTGCTTGGTATTGTGCTCAGCCCCATTCACTTCAATGGGGCTGAGCCGCTCCGAGGCCATGTGACCGATGAACGTGACGTCGCTGACCTAGGAAAAGCTAAGAGAAAGCCGCGGCGCTCACTGGAGCATCGGTGCCTTCTCAAAACAGCTGATAGGCGGGGGTCCTGGGTGTCACCCCCCACCCCCCCCACCCCCCCCCACACTGATCAGATACTGATGACCTATCCTGAGGTCAGGTAATCAGTAGTAAAATCCTGAAAAACCCCTTTAATGTGTGCATTAACTGAGATTATTAGACAGCCTTGAGAGAATTTTAGTGTAAGGGCCCATTCAGACAGCCGTACAGGGCTCCAGATGGCGACCAAAATGGTCGCCAATGCGACTCAGAATTTGCAAATGGCGACAAGACGCTACTGAAGTCCTGGCTGCCGTGGTAAGCTCACTGCTGCCGTGTGCACAAAGCCCAGGACAGCACGACCGTGTGAATGCGCCCGCATCTATTCCGCAATCTTGCAGAATAGATGCGGCCGCATTTACTTCAGTGGGCGGCGTGCAAACTTGCCGCGGCTCCGCAAGAAATTGCAGAACATGTCCTATTATTGTCCGCAACAGCGGACAAGAATAGGCATTTTGAATCGGGGGGCCGGCCGCGTGTTTTGCAAATTGTGGCACACGCGCCGGGCGGCATCCGTGGTGTTGCGGAGCGGATGTGCAAAACTACGGCCGTCTGAACAGTCCCTTAATCACCCCCTTTCCCAATTTTACATGTAAAATGTTTATTAATATATTTTATATATCGCCACGGTCCGAAAAGTCCAAACTATTAAAATATTAAAATCTCCTATGTGGTGAACACGTAATAGAAAAAAAATAAATAAAAAACGCACAATTCGACTTTTTTTTTTTTTTTTTTTAAGTCACCTTGTCCCCCCAAAAAATAAGATAGGCCTGTTGTATTATGGGCCGGACGTTCCATCTTCTCCTCCAAGTCTTTTTTTTTTTTTTTTTTTTTTTTTTGTGTGTGGGGGCTGCAGAAAGGAATTGTGGTCAGCACGCCGCGTGCTCTCCACATCTTTTGCGGCCCCTTTGAAATGGATGGGTCCGCATCCATTCCACAAAATTGCAGAGCGGACAAGGACCAATAAATACATGTTGGACATTATGCAGTTACTGTGTCCTGCCAATAAAGTACATGCCTGTCCTATAGTATTAAGGAGGAACTGGAAGAGCTAAATGACACACTTTCTCCTTTATTTCAGAGCACAATAAATCAGACTCCAGTAACACTGCAAGTCCCGGGGCTCATGAGTTCTCAGGTGCAGATGGGCGGTCATCCAACAGAAGTACTCTGTCTCATGAACATGGTTTTGCCCGAAGAATTATTGGACGATGATGAATACGAGGAGATTGTGGAAGATGTGAGAGATGAGTGCAGCAAATACGGCATTGTCAAATCTATTGAAATACCGCGGCCAGTGGATGGTGTTGAGGTGCCAGGATGTGGGAAGGTATGTGTCTGCTCTTATCCTTACTTTATCTTCATATTGCCTTCGTTTCACTTCATCTCAAAATAGGGTTTAAAGGGAACCTGTCACCTCAGAAACCCGCGGAAGAGAAGGATGTTGCAACCTGTAGTTTTTAAAGGGGTTATCCCATGACTAATATAAAAAAATTCAAATCAGACATATAGTACATGACAATCTTTCTAACAAAGCTAGAACCAGCCCTGTACCTCACATGGATCCAGAGATCTCCACATTCATTGTTCTGCTAGATTTATATCAAGCTGACAGCTCAATGGGAGTATCTTCTCTGCTGCAGCTCACTGGGCGTGTCTCAGCTCTCCCTATCACAGCTCAAGGGGAGTGTCTTCTCTGCTGCAGCTCAGGGGGCGTGTCTCGGCTCTCCCTATCACAGCTCAAGGGGAGTGTCTTCTCTGCTGCAGCTCAGGGGGCGTGTCTCGGCTCTATCACAGATCAGGAGGCAGTTGGAGAATGAAACTGAGCATGTGCAGCCATCTCAGTGAGCAGGACAAATAAGAAAAATAAAACCGCAATTACAAAAGTATTCAGAATTTCAGATCCAGGTGCTGGTTTTAAAACTGTAGAATATTTTTTGTGTGACAACCCCTAAGGGAAATGCTTCTTTTTGCAACCAGGATGATGTAGATGTGAATGAAGGGGTTTAGTGTTTAGGCAGATTTTTTGTTTCAAGGTAAACTCTTTAAGGCCACCTGCACATAGAGCTGGGCGATATGGCCAAAAAAAAATCTTTTTTTTTTTTAAAATTTTGGACGATTCACGATTTAAATCTCGATTTTCTTATGGTAGTAAAAATATAAAAAAATAAATAAAAAAAGCCTACTGTGGCCCCTTCAGACCTCAGATCAGCCCAAGTGGCCCCTTCAGACCTCAGATCAGCCCAAGTGGCCCCTTCAGACCTCAGATCAGCCCAAGTGGCCCCTTCAGACCTCAGATCAGCCCAAGTGGCCCCTTCAGACCTCAGATCAGCCCAAGTGGCCCCTTCAGACCTCAGATCAGCCCAAGTGGCCCCTTCAGACCTCAGATCAGCCCAAGTGGCCCCTTCAGACCTCAGATCAGCCCAAGTGGCCCCTTCAGACCTCAGATCAGCCCAAGTGGCCCCTTCAGACCTCAGATCAGCCCAAGTGGCCCCTTCAGACCTCAGATCAGCCCAAGTGGCCCCTTCAGACCTCAGATCAGCCCACTCTGCCACCATCATAATAATAAAAAATATCTCTCACCTGTCCTCCGCTGCGGCTCCTCTCCGCGCCCGGCGCTGCACTGTCACCTGACTGCGTGCAGCGTCAGGTCAGAGTGCGCGCACTACGTCCTGACGCTGTACGCGGTCAGGACAGTGCGGCGCAGACCCGGAAAAGAAGAGGAGCGCCGGAGCGGAGCTGCGGCGCAGGACAGGTGAGAGGTTTTTTTTTTATTTTATGTCGGTCGCCATTTTTTAGGAAAATCGAATTCACGATTTTTCTAAAAAATGAAATCGTGAGGCTTGCAATGGGCGAATTAATTCGATTAATCGCCCAGCCCTACCTGCACATGAGTGCCAGAAAACGCACATAAGCTCTCTGTAGATTTCCATGCGTTTCTGCAGCATATCCGCACCAGAATTAATTTTGTCTTAATTGCGGTTTTGCATCTTTCATTGAAAAAGGGGTGAAATCCACATTTAAATCCGCAAACCTAATTGACATGCTGCCGATTTGGAAATCCGCAATGCAGGTCAATTTCTGCCCAGAAACTGTAGTTGAATTACAATCTGCTGTCAGTAAACCTCTGTAGACGAGCAATGGCATAACTATCACTTCTCCCCATGTTGCTGAACAGATCGCCGAGTGTAATAACCACACATTCTCTATCACTCTATGCAATCAGTGCTGCCATGTTCAGTCTGTGCAGGGACACCCCCATCTTGTTACCTCCCCTCTGTACCCTTACTGCAGACTGCTAGCAATTCCTTCATAACTTCTAGTAGAAATAATAAAGGAATGGCACAACATACAGACATAAGATTAGATGTTCCAGACTTGTTATTACATGGGGAATGCATGAAGATATTAAAACAGGCATGTCAGGAGCGGTGAAAGGTCCTCTTTAAAGGGGTTGTCCCTTTGTGCCCACAGGAAGGGGGATATGTGTCTGATCAGCACGGCTCTGACTGCTTGGGGCAATGCTGGAGATGGCCGAGCGCCTGTACAGCTGAAGGGAGTGGCCGGGTGCACGCGTGACCTCCATTCAGACTGCCCCAGTTCTTATGATCGGCAGTTGGTGCAGTGGTTAAACCCTTGCCCATCAGGGGATACGTTGTCTTAATAGGACAACCCCTGTAAACTCTATTCTCTATGTCCAAGGGAACTATGGGATATGAAGCCGTGTGTCTAGGAATAAGGGGTGAACCAATTTGAAGAGGAAATTGAGGTTATTTAGCACATGACTTTGGATCTAATGATCACTGTTTAGCTACATGCACCATTAATGTGACTTTTTTTTTTTCTATTCCAGATTTTTGTTGAATTCACATCAGTGTTTGACTGTCAGAAAGCCATGCAAGGACTCACGGGCCGGAAGTTTGCTAACAGGGTGGTTGTGACAAAGTACTGCGATCCAGATGGTTACCATCGTCGTGATTTCTGGTAGAGGTAGCGGCGTAGAAGACACAAAGAGAAAAACAAAATCTTGAGGTTTCAAAGAAAACTCAGGACGACTTTGTATCTCCTTCTCTATTCATGTTTTTCCAGGAGACTGTTTCTGATTAATTTTTTTTTTATTTTTTTTTTTTCCCCTCCCACGCTCTCCTCTTTATTTTCCTGCTCAGGTCTCTGTGACCTTTTCCTCTTTTAAAACACATTGACATGTACTTGTCCAGTCCCATAGTTAATGCAAAAATAATCCCTGGAAGTCGCCTTTTCTTGAACTGTCGGACCATGAGAAATGTTGATGGTTAAACTGTAGTAATTGTCTTATCCTGACTTTTTTTTTTTTTTTTTTGTGGCAGTTTTCTTATTTACAAAGGCAAATTAAAACATTTTGTTGTATTTTACTTTTATTCTTTTTATTATGTATGGTGTGTCTTTTGGGATAGTGTGATCTGTTCTACTAGTTTTATGGAGTACTTAATACATAATTGAATACACACTGATTAAAAACGCACACATTTGTGATTTTTACCCTTTTGGACTAGTTGCTGTCTGTAAATGGTGTTAAATATTGAGTACTGCATGGCTCCAGAAGGAAGAAGACTATGTCTAGTGACCTGTAAGTATCTGACCTTCTCAAACAATTACCACAACCTGTAGGTGCGCTTGACACTCCAGAGAAAATCATGGAGGACCTGCTATTGCTGTGTCACTGTTCTCTCCGTTAGCTGACCTTGAGGTTGTGATAATTCTGCAGGCCTGTTTAAAGGGAACCTGTCATCTCCGAAATGCCCCCTGAACTAGAGTAAGCGTTGTATAGTGTAAGTGATGCTGAATCCGAATATGTAAGTTTTATCTTCATACTCACTTCCATTCTGACGCTGTGCTCCCACAAACCTGCAGTAAAATACACTCACTGGACTCCGGTGCTCACTCACATAATGGAGAGGACTCAAAGAAGAGTCCTGTCAATGTATTTTACTGCTGGTTTGTGGGAGCACAGCGTCAGAATGGAAGTGAGTATGAAGATAAAACTTACATATTCGGATTCAGCATCACTTACACTATACAACGCTTACTCTAGTTCAGGGGGTGTTTTGGAGATGACAGGTTCCCTTTAAGTAGTATCTATACCAACTACATTGTTCGGATGCCTGGCCCTGAAATCTCATGCTTGCTGCGGCCAGGACTTAATCAGCAAGTGTGATTGATCTCAGGAGGTTCTCCCCACTGCTCAAGTGCCAGTGACGTCACTCCTGGAAGAGAAGACTCTCTGCTTTGCTTCTAATTTAGCAAAGCCATGCATATTCCCCTCTGGGAGGAGGCTGAAGTCGTCAGCATTTGCAGGCTCGATCTCAGGAGGCTCTCCCTACTCTGCGCAAGCACCAATGCCTTCATCGTGCAGATCTCGCCGGGGAAAGCCTCCTGAGATAATCTGTGCCAGTGAAGTCTCGCAAGGTTTCAGGACCAGACACTTGAATAGTGAGGTTGCCTGGGCCATGTTGGGGAGAGGAGGATGGACTGGGTCAGACCCTCAATGCTCTGATTACCTCACTTTCGTAAAATAAATGTAATTATGCTGCAATGAAGCATCTGCATGCAGCAATACAGGGCTAATTTTATTCACTGTGATCAACCATACCAAGCAGTAGCCCTAGTTTTAATAGGGTTGATCGTGGAGCTCTTTACCTTCTGGTACACTGACATAACCCCCTTCACTCATTCAGCATAAATGAGTGTAGCATTTCTTGCCTCCCCCTTTTTTTTTTTTTTTTTCCTTCTTTTCACCTTCGGTGATGTCCCAGGCTTGTCTTGGGTATGCGACCCTCTAAAACAGGCTAGGGCAACTCTATAGACCGCCCATTAGTGCCTGTGACATTACCAGGATCACTGTTAGGTGGAACGTAGTGCAAGGGGAACCATTAAATGCTCCATTCATTCATACTGAACGAGTGAAGAAGGGGTTATGTTTGGGTTTAGTTCTGAACCCAGACAACCCCATTAACACACAGCTGAGCAATACTTTTTCGAAGGTGTAGGTATGTTAGGACAGCTTTATTAAAGGGATTCTCCAGGATTTTCATACTGATGGCCTATTCTTCAGGGACAGGAAACAACTGTGAGATCAGAACATAAAAGCCCCCTCCCCCTTACCATCTCCAGTTGTTTCCTGTCCCTTAGGCTACACTCACACGATCAGTGTTTTGCGGATGCGCAAAACACGGATACTGGACGATGTGCGTTCTGCAATTTGCAGATCGCACATGCCACGGCTATCGTAGAAATGCCTATTCTTGTCCACAATTGCAGATAAGAATAGGACATGTGTATTCTTTTTGCGGGGCACCTGCACGAAGCAATGTGTGTGCTGTCCGCATCTTTTGCATCCCCATAGCAATGAATGGGTCCGGATCTGAGCCGCAAAAACCAAAGTTACCGCGTGCGTCAAAGCGGCATGAGGCGTCTTGATGTCATCACGCCGTTCCAGGAAGTGGCTTTTAGGAAGAAGAGTGGTAATGCTGCGTTCAGTAAGACTACTGCTGGATCGGCCTGCTGTTTTCCAGCAGCATGTCCCTGCAGAGAATGAGCCTTCCAGCCTGGTAAGCCTCCTTGTTTTGGTGCCTGTATTCTTATCACCCTTTCATTCTGAGCATGGGGGAGGGGTCTGGTTGGGACTTTTCCTTGTTGATGGCTCTCAGTAGGACTCTAATTGCTTACTTGTAGCTTTGTTTCCTTTATCAGGGCAGGGAGAGCTTGAAGTCTTCGGGGGAGCTGTCACAGAAGAGATGTTAGATATGTAAAAGGGAACTATCTGCCACTTCTAAGTTATGCTGTGAATGCATTAATACAGTGGTTTCTGAAGAATCAGAATCTCTAGTGGAGAGCTTAAAATCCCTAATAAAGGAGGAAACTGGTGCAGCTATTGAAGCAAAGTTAACAGTGATCTACTCTAGACCGTCCACATCCAGAGAGGTAGCATCTCCGGTGGAAGAACAGATTTCAGTTAGATAAGGGAGAGATCTCTTCCGATACGGACTCTAGTGTCTCTGAAAATACCTCAGGACTTCTGCTTTGTTCCATTGAGGAAACTGAATCTCTGCTGGGGACTATTAGAGCTACAATAATTTTGGAGGAATCCAAAGAGACTCTTTCGGTCCAGGAGCAAATGTTTCTGGGACTTGCGGATATGAAAAGTTTTTCCTGTACATAACAATATAAAGAGTCTAATTCGGAACAATTGAAAAAAAGCAGTCTGCATCTAAAATGTTTAAAAGGAAGTATCCGTTTGCTGAAGAGGTTTCAAGTTCCTGGCATAAAACCCCAAGAGTCAATGCTTCAGTGGCAAGAATTTCCAAAAAATCCTCTTTGCCTTTCGAAGACTTGGGGCTGCTTAGAGATCTGATGGACAAAAACTGTGAATCCCTTCTTTAGAAAACTTGGGAGTCTTCTACTGCCATGCTGCATCCTGGTATCTCTGCCACTTATATGGCAAGGACTCCTTGTGGTTAGCGCAACTTGAAGAGCATTTTTTGAATCTGGTACTCCCAGAAAAGTCATCCTTGCTTCCGTTCCAATTCTAAAGCAAGAGTCCAATTTCCTTGCAGATGCGTCAGTGCACATTGTTAAACTGTCATCTAAAACAGCAGCATTATCTAATGCTTCTCAGAGAGCTGTGTGGTTGTGGTCGAGCAATACAGCATCTAAAAATAGACCTTGTTCTATCCCTTGTGAAGGTGATTGTTCGAAACCGCTTTGGATGACATTCTGGAGAAATAGGAAGAAAAGGTTTCTCTACAGAATATAAATTCTTTCACCAGACGCGTAGTTTTTGTTCCCAAAGATGTCCTAAGTTTGACCAGAAAAAGAGACTCCAACTCAACTTTGCAGTCCTCTAAAGGAAAGAATAAAGGATTCTTGTTCAGTCCAGACAAGTCCTCCCAATGACGCCAGAAACCTGTGGGTGGGAGATTAAAGCAGATGGTCTTGGCCTGGGAAGAAATTCACACCTCCCCATGGGTGATATCCGTAATGTTTGGGATACCAGCTAGAGTTCATGGAAGTCCCTCCTTACAAATACCTGGAAAATGTTAAGGAGAAGACCAGAAAGTAATGGATTTGCAGATCTCTTACTGCAGACAATTGGTTCACGTTCCTCCAGACAAACTGGAAAGGCTTTTATTCATTGATCTTTCTGGTCAAGAAACAAAACTGTACCTTCTGAGCTATCGTCAATCTCAGGAATCTGAACTAGTCCATAGTGCACAAAAAATTCAAAATTGAGACCGTGACGTCCACAATCCATCTTCTGTCAAGGAGCTGTTTCATGGTGATGATAGATCTTACCGATGCTTATTACCATATTTCAGTTCATGTGGATTGCCAAAAATTTTGAGAATTGCAGTATGGTTTCAAGGGAATATACACAATTTCCACTTCCAGGTGCTCCCTTACGGCCTGTGCGCTGCACCAAGAATTTTTACAGAAGCCATGGCGGTCATATCAAGGTTTTTCCATATTTCAGAGATAGTTGACTCCATATCTTGACTACTTCCTGAGCGTGGATCCGACAAGACTCTGGATGTACAGCTTCGGATAGTAATAAGCACCCTATCAAGTTGGATAGTCAATAGTCAGAAATCAAAACTCTTAGAATATTTCTAGGAGGTGTTGATGTCCTTAAACAGGAGTTTAATTATCCCGACCAATGTAAAGCACTCATTAGCATGGTGGCTCAGTTGGGAAAATGTATCCCAAAGAGTGGAATGGCGTCAGAGCAGCTTGTAATGACAGATGCGAGCAAACATGGTTCGGGTGCTTATCTGAACAATTCTGTAAGTCAGGGATTATGGCAGAGGAATCTTGCCCAAGCGTCTTCCAACATGCAGGAATTATATGCAGTATGGTGAGCCCCAAAAGCCTTTGCTCCTTCTATACAGCCAAGCCACATAAAGATCCTATTGGACTATACTACCGTGGCATATATAAACAAACAAGAAGTTGGTCTCTCAACAATAGCGAGAGATCTTTATATGGGCCGAAAAGAATCTGAAATTTGTCGGCTGTTTACGTTAAAGGAAGAGCAAATCAGCTGGTGAATTTTCTAAGCAGAGAAAAACTAAAACGTGGAGTCTGAATCAGACAGTGTTTATGCAGATTTGTGAAAAGTTGGGACTTACAGTAATTTGCATTAAAAAAAAACAAAGTAAAGGACTTCTCCCTCTCATTCCAGGTTCAGCCTCTTCAGGTAGCCACATTGTTGAACCTATGGCCCCACGTCTCCTTTACGCTTTCCCACAGTTCTGTTAATCCGCAAAGTTCTGGCAAAGACGATAGAGGAGAATTCTCAGATCCTCTTAATGGCTCCCTTTTGTCCCAGGCGGGCTTGGTTTCCCGTTCTCAGGAGTCTTGTGGGAGAGAATTATTGGACTTCCGGATCTTCTGTCCCAGGGTCCTGTACTACATCCAAGCATTCTCTGTTATGTCTGACAGCCTGGCTGTTGAGAGGGCCATCCTAAAAAGGAAAGGTCTTTCTGACATTGAGTACCGTAATGCACAGTAGGAAACCTGTAACATCTAAGATATACCTCAGGTCTTGGAAAGCTTTTCTGCTGTCTATTAAAGATTCCTGGGACCCTTCTATGCCTCCGAACATCAATTTGATTTTGGACTTCCTGCATTCAGGGCTGGATAAAGGGCTGAGGGAGTACTCTGAAGGTTGACGTGGCAGCACTGAGTACCTTCATGGGGGTGAATTTGGCAGGTGTGGACTTAAAGGGAACCTGTCATCTCCAAAACACCCCCTGGACTAGAGTAAGAGATGTATAGTGTAAGTGATGCTGAATCCGAATATGTAAGTTTTATCTTCATACTCACTTCCATTCTGACGCTGTGCTCCCACAAACCTGCAGTAAAATGCACTCAGTGGACTCTTCTTTGAGTCCTCTCCATTATGTGAGTGATCACTGGAGTCCACTGAGTGCATTTTACTGCAGGTTTGTCAGAGCACAGCGTCAGAATGGAAGTGAGTATGAAGATACTCAACGTTACTCACACTATACACTCAACGTTACTTACACTATACACCGCTTACTGTAGTTTGGAGGGTGTTTCAGAGCCGACAGGTTCCCTTTAATTAGAAGATTTTTCAAAGGTGCAAGGATGCATTCTACTTTCCGATCTTCTGTTCCTCCAGGGGACTTGAATCTAGTTCTTTCTGCCCTTATGATTGCCTCCTTTGAACCTATCATAGATTTTCTTGAAGTTTTTAACCCTTAAAACTGCTTTTCTGCTGCCATTACAACCGCTAGCAGAGTGGGAGAAATTCAGGCTTTTTCAGTTTTACCGCCATACCTTACTGTATTAGAGGATAGGATTATTTTGAAGCATTCTCCTGAATTCCTCCCTAAGGTTGTATCTAGATTCATTGGCAACAAGAAATCTCTCTTCCCTCCTTTTCTCTCCCGACTAAGACCCTCAGGAAGTTTAATCAGTTGTTGGTTCAATATCTTGTACTTAATCGGGAAAAAGCAGCAAGCAAGACATCCATAGCACGTTGGAGAAAGTCTTGTATCATTCTGTGCTATAATGAGAAGGGAATTTCTCCTCCTTTAGGACTAAATGCTCATTCCACTCGAGCCTTGGCCACCTCATGGGCAGAAGATGCCTCTGCTTCCCTAGATGAAATTTGCTGGGCTGCCGCCTGGCTGAGCCCTTGTACTTTTTTTTCAAACACTATAAGTTGTTCTAGCCAACAAAGACATGACTTTTTGTTTTTGTGTGTGGTGCCCCCATCCCCCCCCATATTTGATTCTATTATTACTTCAGGTGGTGCCATTGTGGATGTGTTGGGAAAAGCTGAAAATTTTTCTCACCGGTAATTGGTTTTTCCTTTAGCCTCCACAACAGCACAAGGAATTCCCACCCCACCAATCAGTTTACCAAGCACAGCTCCATACGTTGTATAGTGGCTGCACTTGGTATTACAGCCTATGCTCATTCACTTGAAAGGGACTAAGTTGTGCCTAGAACATGTGACTGATGGCCTATGCACTCGTGTAGCACCACGGTCTGTTCATACAGCTGAGCGAGCGTTTGGGCAGTGTAAATCCACCTTTACCTTTTGCTTTGTCCTTATAGATGGCTCCACTTATTAAATGGACATCCTGTGGAGCTGGCATTTGGCTCATGTAGGCTTTTGCCTGTAAACTTTGTAATTATCCTCTGAGTGAGGAACTTTGTCCATGGATGTTTAATACAGGCTGGATTCATGTGATTAACATAACATGTAACCCCCCCATGGGATGTATAGAAACCATAGCACAATGAGCCCAGCTAACCAACTCTCACAATATGGATGCAAGAAGTGCCCCCTGTTGACAAGGAGCAGCTGCAAATAGTCTGTGTTCCCACTCATGTAATAGGAATGGTGTCCTTAGTTCTGCAATTGAAAATATAGATATTCATTGGTTGTGTCCATTGCTGCACTCTGCAATTTTCCCCATCATTTTGCACTCAATCTCCCATAAAGAATGTGAAAACAATGTTTGAGATCTTTCCTAATTTATTGGAAAGAGTAAAATCTTCAATTACATAAGTATTCAGACATTTTACTCAGGACTTAGGCTAGTTTCACACTAGCGTTATTGCTGGATCCGGCAGGGTTCAGCAATAACGCTTCCGTTACTGATAATACAACCGTCTGCATCAGTTATGAACGGATCCGGTTGTATTATATTTAACATGGCCAAGACGGATCCGTCATGAACTCCACTGAAAGTCAATGGAGGACGGATGTGGTTTCTATTGTGTCAGACAGAACGGATCCATCCCCATAGACTTGCATTGGGGGTCAGGCCGGGTCCGTCTTGCTCCGGATCCCCCAGACGGAAAGCAAAATGCAACATGATGCGGTTTGCACTCCGGTCCGGGGACGCAACTGAACGGAATGCATTTTGGAGCGTTCCGTTCAGCTCAGTTTCGCCCCCATTGACAATGAATGGGGACAAAACTGAAGCGTTTTTCCGGTATTGAGCCCCTACGATGGATCTCAATACAGGGAAAAAATAACGCTAGTGTGAAAGTAGCTTTAGGCATTGTGGTTTTCCAGTATTGAGATCCGGCAGAGGATCTCAATACTGGAAAAAAACTGATCCGTTTTGTCCCCATGCATTCTGAAAGGGAAAGCGATCCGTTCAGGATGTCTTCAGTTCAGGCAGCTTTCAGTTTTGTGAGCGGACACAAAACCGCAGCAAGCTGTAGTTTTGTGTCTGGTCATAAAAACTGAAAGAAACTGATCAGGTACTGAAACCAATGTAAGTCAATTTTGACGAATCCGGTTTTTTTAGGGGACTAAAAAAACTGATCCGTCACCCTATGGCTTTCAATGTATTTAGTGCCTGATTCAGTTTTGATATCACACAACTGCATCTTAACGGATCGGATGCATCCTGATGTGCAAAATCAAAACGGATCAGTTTAATTCAGGTATAGAGATCCTTTGCCGGATCTCAGTACCCGAATTAAAGGGGTTATCAGAGTTATGACAAAAAATATATAGCACTGTAAATCTGATGGGCAGCAATATATAACTAAGTTAAGCAAGCAAGTAAGGCAAAAAAAATCCATATTTCCTAATTTCCCTGGTTCTCTTCTGGTCTTTGTTTACATGCAATAACAACAATCTCAGCCCCTCCCCCTTCTCCCCCCCCCTCTCTACAAAGGGAATGAATACAAGTGCTGAGTGACATGTCTGTCTGCTGGAATACTCAGCAGCATGTTGTATGTGTAGGACTACAAGTCCCAGCTGTACAATGACACTGCTGATACACACAGGAAATTCTCCCTACCTGTTCTTGTACAATACAATTCCTCTATAGCTCCTTGCCCAGCATTTGTCTCCTGTCACTGCTGCAGCTACGGTTTGTTGTAAAGCCTTGAGTCCTCAGTGTGTTCTGGCTGAAGGGGTTAATGTTTTATCTGAAGGAAACCAGGGAGAGCAGATAGCAGCCGGGGGCGTGGCCAGTGACGTCTCGTGTACAGACTGTTATCTGAACTCTGAGGCTTGTACACGAAACATCACAGAGCAGAGAGATAAGGTGACATCACAGGTCATGTGACCCTCAGTCAACTCTGAGAAACCAGCAGCTTTAGAAACACAAAGTATATGGGAAAGTTGTTATACCTGACAAGTTAGTAACATATAAAGAACAAAAAAATAACTTGGACAACCCCTTTAACAACGCAAGTGTGAAAGTAGCCTTAGTTGAAGCCCCTTTTGGCAGCGATTACAGCCTCTAGTCTTCTTGGTTTGCACACCTGGATTTGGGGACTTTCTGCTGTTCTTCTCTGCAGGTCTTCTCTTGATCTGTTGGGTTGGTTGGGGACCGTTGGTGGACGACCATTTTCAGAGATGTTTGAGTTCAAGTCAGGCCTCTGGCTGGGCCACTCATTCACAGTTGTCCCTTTGTTATCTTGGCTGTGTGCTTGTTGGAAGGTGAACCTTTAGCCTTATGTCTGGAGCATACCAGCGTGTTTCATTAAAGGGAATGTGTCATCAGAAAATGACCTATTGTTTAAATCACTTTGTTTATCATATTTTTAAAGAATTTTTGATGCTACTTTTAATTTTCCATATCAATATCTATAAACGGAAACCATAAAATCCTGCAGTTTTTGTACAAGCCGCTAGACCTAATAGGCGCCACTTCTTGATCTGTACAGATCACTTTACTGCAGTTATCTGCTTTTCTGTCATCCTAATCCTGCATGTAATGATATCACCTCTGTATATAGATAAGACGGGATCCACAATAGGTGATTGTCAGAGTTTATGTATTCTCTCCTTGTACAATGACCTCTGCACAGGTCACAGTGTATTCCTAGAAAACTCCCCCATAGAAGTCTGACCATTGTATTTATGGACCATGGAGCTACTGTAAAGCAATTTTCTTAGGCTACTTTCACACTAGCGTTTTTAAATTCCGGTATTGAGTTCCGTTATAGGGCTCAATACCGGAAAAAAACGCTTCAGTTTTGTCCCCATTCATTGTCAATGGCGACAAAACTGAACTGAAGACAACGGAATGCTCCTGAAAGCATTCCGTTCCGTCTTCAGACCGGAGAACAAACTGCAGCATGCTGCGGTTTTCTCTCCGGTCCAGGCATCCGCACCAAGACGGATTCGGAATGACCCCCAATGCAAGTCAATGGGGACGGATCCGTTTGGTGTGGACACACCAGTAATCCGGATCTGTCCTCCATTGATTTCCAATGGAGGGTCATTCCAGATCCGGCTACATACATACATACATACATACATACATACATACATACATACATACTCATACTCCAGGGACGCGGGCAGCATGTCTTCACGCGCCTCCTGCGTGCAGCTATGACGTTTCCCCACTGCGCCCAGCAGAGGGCGCTGTGGGGAATCGTCATCACTGCGCACAGGAGGCGCGTGAAGACGTTCTGCTGGGCAGCGTCCCTGGAGTATGTGAGTATGTATGTCTGTATGTTTGTTTGTATGCATGTCTGTGTCTTGTTTCAATGTGTGTCATGTGTGGGGCCGGAGCGCTGCTCCGGCTCCACACATGTATAGCGTTAGCACGGATCCGTTGGCACCCTTTAGGTGCCGGATCCGTGCTAACGCTAGTGTGAAAGCGGCCTAAAAGCGAACTTGTCACCAAAAAAAATGCAAAATAATCTGCAGGAAGCATGTTATACCTCAGCAGGATTTGCTGAGCGGATTTTTAGCAGAACATAGTTTTATGGGAAAAGATTCAGTAAAACTGAAAAGCCTTGAAATCAAGGTGTAGAAACATCACAAAGATGATTACGAGAAACCGGAAGCCCCCAGAGCTAAATTTCAAGTGTCTTCGCAAAAGGTCTGCATACATTAATGCATGCACAACTTTTTTTTTTCCTTTTTAATTTGCAAACCTTTTTAAATTCTGATATCACTTTAATGGCACAATAATGGTGATCAAGGTAATTAAAGCCTTAGCATGCCATGATCAAGTGAGATCACGGCATCTAAAGGATCAAAAACCAGGGCATCCTCTGTGGATGCCGATAACTGATTTAAATACGCTCAGCCTCGCTGAAGAGGCTGAGGGCATTCAAGCTGCAAATCATATTTAGACCACCAGGTCAAAATATGAGAAATGCCTACTCAAAATGAAAGATTAAAATATGGATTTTGTATGCTCACATATGTGCTTCAAAATTATTATAAAGTAAAAAAAAAAAAGTCTAAATCGCCCCCCCCTTTCCGTATAATAAATAAATACCCAAATAACAAAAAATATAAAGCTCATGGGTATCACTATGACCGAAAAAGCTTGTACTATTAAAATATAAAAATATTTTTCAAATACGGCAAATGGCGTAATGGGAAAAAAGGGTCAAAATGGCCAATTTGCCATTTTTTCATTGCTTCTCCCACTCAAAAAAATGAGATCAAAAAGTCACACACAATCCAAAATGGGGGTCAGAATATGCAATACATTGTATGACCTAATTAATGCTGGCATTAGAAAGTACAACTTGTCCCGCAAAAAATAAGCCCTCATACAGCTGTGTGAACAGAAATATAAAAAAAAGTTATGGCTCAAGGAGGAAAAATGAAAATGCAAAAATGAAAAAACCTCAGGTATGTTAAGGGTTAAAGGCTGCATATCAGGAAATCCCTTAGACTCCACTCTGAGGTTTAGCCACAAGCCAGTGCGTCCAGTGTTGCTTTGTCAGCTATTAGTCCGCCTGGTTATTTCACAAGGGTGCCCTAAGCATACAATTGGCCATAAATTAGTACAAGGCGGAAATCAGCGCTCATGATTTTATTATTTTAGTTTGATTTATTTTCAGATACAGTATATTGGCATCTTCTGCTTAGTTTTCTGCCATTTTCTAAACGTTCCAGCAGGCAATAAAACCTTATTTTCTTCTGATATTACGTTTAATAAATAACAATACAACATTGTTTACCTTCAGTTTCTGAAAAGATCTTCTGAAGATAACCAATATGGCTGCACTTCCTGTTACTCACAAAAATTGCTTAAAAAAATGAATAGAAATATGGCAATATTGCTGTAAGAAAAAAAAAAAAGCCTCCGTATAGATCTATGTGTACCTTTTCCCTTCACCTCTGTTGGTCTCATGACACTAGACCACCCTTAGTTCTAAGCATGCATGTTGCAGATGGGCCCTGGGCAACAAGCAAAATATGGTCCCTTATTTGCAACTTTTGCAAAACTCCCTCAATACAGCCAATTAGTGCACAGATAATACTGCTATAAAAGGGAAAAGCAATAACTCTATAGACTATAATAATAATAGTACCTATCAATATAATGGTACCGTATAGTATCCACATAATACTAACATATATTTCTCATACAAGTTTGACATTAAGTGTCCAAATAAAAATGCCATACCATGCAAAGCGAATATTGAGATATAATTCCTACATAGTGAAGGGGTCAATTGTAAAGTGCATGGTGGTCTAGGGAAGTGGAGTGATTAATGGTAATGTCCCTTGTGGTCTAGGGTAGTGAAATAACTGGTAAAGCCCCTGGTGACCTTGGGCATAACATATACTAAATTGATGTGCCAGTTCTGCATTTGAGAATGTCATTGCTGAGGAATTGCCCTCTGTACTTAGGAGTATGAAATGCACAATCAAGGATGAAACTCAAACTATATTTAAAGGGAACCCGTCATCTCCGCAACACCCCCTGAACTAGAGTAAGTGTTGTATAGTGTAAGTGATGCTGAATCCGAATATGTAAGTTTTATCTTCATACTCACTTCCATTCTGATTCTGTGCTCCCACAAACCAGCAGTAAAATACATTCACAGGACTCTTCTTTGAGTCCTCTCCATTATGTGAGTGAGCAATGGAGTCCAGTGAGTGCATTTTACTGCAGGTTTGTGGGAGCACAGCGTCGGAATGGAAGTGAGTATGAAGATAAAACGTACATATTTGGATTCATCATCACTTACACTATACACCGCTTACTCTAGTTCAGGGGGTGGTTCGGATATGACAGGTTCCCTTTAAGTCCAGAAGTACCAGGATAGCCCTAGTACCTTTTGAGGTAAATCTGAATTTCTAGTCCTGCGGATGACTTGCCTTGTTATGAAAGTGGAGATCTTTCCTCTTCAAGTAATGGAAGAAGATATAAGACCTTTTTTCCAGCAGAGGATGCTGATCCCTCTTTTGGCACATGGCCTAAAACAAACATTTTCTCAAGACGTGACATACAACACAGAGAACATATCCACACATTTTTAAGGGTGGGCTTGAAATACACCCTACCAATTAACTCCACCATCTTGCCTTATACTCCATCTTGTACTCTCCTTATACCTCATACATCAAATATTTTGCTAAGCCTAAAGAAGATTTCTTTTGAAGTAGGATCCAGGTCACTTTCATTTCCTCAAAAGAACAAACTTCCGCAACCTGTTGACCACAACATCTATAGTTGGAGAAGGGAACTAATGCTGAATTCTGCTGAGTATGTGCCTAGAGTGGCTTTTTCAAACTTATAATGCTATATATTACTTATTTTTGGGGGTCCTTGTTGCATCTTCAGTCATACATGCAATATAGAGGGAGAGATGGACAATAGCCTCAGCATTAGAGCATGGACTGGAAGAGTTCTGACACCTACCATCAGGATAGATGCAAGATAATAGGTTGGCACTCCAGTGAAGGTATTTGTGGACCTTGTGGTGCACGCGTCTTAGGAGAGGCACATGTCTGAGGAAGGCTAATACAGCCAAAATGCTCACTACTACTTCTTTCAAGAAAGTGAGTGCCGGTCTTTTTTTCCCACAAAATATCATCAGGATAGGTCACTGATATCTCACCGGTCTGGGGTCCAACACCCGGAAACATCTGCTGTTCGCGAGTAGTTCCAGCTCTGGGAGTAGGCAGTGGAACTACACAGCTCCATCCATTGTGTAGTGAATGGAGCTGGTTACTGCAGCACTGCTCCCATTGAGGTGAATTCTGTATTTTCAGCACCAGAGGTACTCAGCAACAGCTGATCGGCAAGGGTGCAGGGTGTCCGGCCTTTCCTGAGGATAGTATAAAAAAATGTGGCCAACCCCTTTAAAATCTATAATGAGTAATGGAATTCTCAACAGACGAGCCATTTCTTGCATGCCCTTTTTTGTATTGTGTTTTGGCATTTTTTGCAAAAATTAACCATGCTGTAGTTATAACATTTTTTTAGGCATTTTTCTTATAGGAATCTCTGTGGAAGTTGAAAATTCTTTGACAAAACGCCTGTTCTATGCATACATTTAAAAAAAATGCTAAAACACTGACGCACAAAATACATTTTAGTTTTCCTTCACAGTGAATGTTTTCTTTGTTTTTTTTTTCTTTCTTTTCATTTTTTGTGGTGTTTTCTTCCTTTTTTACTGTATACTTAACAGTTTTTTTTTTTTTTTAGCTGTTTTCTAAATTCCCATATTGGTTCCTATGAGAACTATGCTTAAAGGGGTTCTCCGGGAATTAAGAAAATAAAAATTCTTAAATATTACTTCATTATAAATATATTCCCAAATACCTTTCATTTGTTGTAATGTCTCATTTTTGTCTGGGGAGAATCATTAGGAGAAATAAAATGGCCGCCGTCCTATTAGTGCACAGAAAATCTGTCATAATCACACAGGAGGACAAGTTACTTCACAACACTGAGGTAAAGAGCTGCCTCATCCTCCTCGCTGCTCTACTTGTCAGGGGTTATGATCCTGAACACAGATGATAAGTTCTTCAGCTGAATCTCTGTTGAAATTGAGTTCATGAGCAGTGAGTTCCTTACTGTGGAAATGGAGACGGCATACAAGTGCTGCTGCTCATGAACTCAATTCCAACAGAGATTCAGCTAAAGATCTTATCATCTGTATTCAGGATCATAATCCCTGACAAGTAGAGAGGAGGATGAGGCAGCTCTTTAGCTCAGTGTTGTGAAGTAACTTGTCCTCCTGTGTGATTACGGCAGATTTTCTATGGACTAATAGGACGGCGACCATTTTATTTCTCCTAATGATTCTCCCCAGACAAAAACGAGACATTACAACAAATGAAAGGTATTTGGGAAGATATTTATAATGAATTAATATTAAAGTATTTTTATTTTCTTAATTCCCAGAAACCCCTTTAAACAAAAATGTTTAAACACGCGTATACAACACAGAAAAACAACATGCCAAAAAATCTTTGTAATGAATTCGCTATAGACTCGAGTAATATGAAAAAGAAAGTGGGAAAAAAACACAGCAAAAACTGCATGAAAAATAGCAAAGCGGCAAAAAATTCTGTGTGAAAGCTGCCTAAAGGAAGCCTAACAGGTGATGCTGGACATGACCCTGAGAAGTTTTCATCCAAAAAAATTAATGTTTCCATTCACTTAGATTTTTGAAGCTTTGTTAGAAAAAGTATGTGTATATTAGAAAGTTGCATTATATACAGTATACTACATAATTTTGCTTTTACTTCGAGTACGATGCCTAAAAAAAATAATCGTAGTGTCAGAAGTCTGAATCTACCAGGTTTAAAGGGGTTCTCTTTTCAGTGTGGTTAACCTAAATGTTTGATCCAAACAGGTCCTACCCCTGGGACTTCCACAATAAACTAAAATAAAGGGTTAAAGCACTCACCAGAGAACAGCAGCCCCTTCACTGCATCGTACAAGAGCAGTATCCATACCAGTGTTGTGTGCCAGGGGCTCAGCTCACTTGAATGGGTTGTGTTGCATTACTAGGCACAGCCACACTTTTTGTTTTGCTGGTTGATGTAGGACCTCTGGCTGATCCAACATAGATGGACTAACAATAGGTCTTCTTTATAATATAATAAAACACCAATTACAATTGTTGCTATTGACTTTTTTGTTTGCCTTCTTAGAGCATATAGATATAACAGAGTAGGAGCTGTCACTGTGGACTCCCTTATGTTACCCAGTTCACAGAACCACTGCAAAGAGTCAATCCTGTTCTGAAGCCCTCATCATTGGTCTACCATACTCTTGCATCCAGTAGGACACCCAGATTTTGGCAGCTGTCCAGCATTCCAAGGTGGCTGAGGTATGTCCCGATTCCTACTATATCTGCATCCTGAGGATCCCATTATCTCCCTGCTTCACCATTCACTGACCTGTGCTCTTCACAGCTTGATGCACGTTGAGGTTCCTTGGTGTTGGGGAGAGCGTTATTGGCTCCCTGAATTTCAGGGGCATAACTACTATGTGGGGACACTAAGGGCAGGACTGCACTGCCAATTAGGCCAGGTGAGGCAATCACAAGTGATAAGTGGGAGCGGCGGAAGGACCAAACGATATGAGCGCTTCCATTGTGGAAGCGCTCCTTTCTCTATATTGACCTTAGGACGGCAATGCAGTTGGATGATCCGGCGGGATACTGAAACGGCATCCCCCTGTCGCACTGTTCCTTTTGATAGGCCTCAGGCCTAGTGCCTGTAGCTTATCAGAGGCCGGCGCAGTTGTCGTAATGTCGTCATCATCATCATCGTACCGCCTGTGCAAGCATCACGGGACATAGGCCTGAAAAGAGGCCTGCACCACATCACTGACAGTGTCATGGAGGTAAGTTTATTGGCACCAACATGCTTTATTGCCAACATGGGGAAGAGGGGGAGAGGAGCACTATGAGGACATCTACTGGAGGCACTATATAGGGGCATTTTATACTGGCACACATTATGGGAGCACTATGGGCAAGCGGAGAGGATCAGTATGGGGACATCTACTGGGGGCACTATATAGGGGCATTATATACTGGCACACATTATGAGGTCACTATGGGAAAGGGGGGAGAGGAGTATTATGGGGTTATCTACTGGGGTACTGTGGGGACATTACCTTAACT
This sequence comes from Rhinella marina, assembly GCA_900303285.1. NCBI lineage: Eukaryota > Metazoa > Chordata > Amphibia > Anura > Bufonidae > Rhinella > Rhinella marina. The sequence continues at coordinate 125,772 of ONZH01018747.1, read as the reverse complement.
GGGGGCACTAAGAGGAGGTATTTTTTGTACTGGCACACATTTTAAGGGGGCATTTTTCTACCATAACACATAAGGAGAAATATTTCCACTGTGGGGTGGGGTGGCGTGGGGGGCATTATGGTGAGCTTTATTACTACTGGGGGACTATGGGGAATATAATTTCTAGCATGGGCACTGTGGCAGCATTACATCTGGGGCACAGTGAGGACATTATTACTGTTGGGTGCACTGTAGGGGAACTAATACTAGTAAGTGTGCTGTGCATGAGAATTATTACTATTTGTGGGGCTCTACTACTGTGGGGGCACCCTGGCATATTATCAGTTCAGCACAATTATTTTTGGGGGACATTATGTTTACACTGTTAATGTTAGGGGCACTATTTGTAGGGTGCAGTTATTTTTTTAGGGCACTGTGTGCTGATAATTACTGAAGGTGGCACTATCTGTGCGGTAGTAGTATTTTCAGGGGGACTGTTTCTGCAGTATAGTATTGGGGAGCACAGGATGCATAGTATTGAGGTGGCAGGATGGGGTGTTCAGAAGGTGGGAGGATGATGGAAAAGTAGGAAACAGATGTCTTTTTTTGAGATGCGGCTGAAAGAAATTATCATGGTGGTCTGGTCTGAAAGGAGATGATGAAGAAAAAGAACATCTACATCACTGGGTGAAATAGGCATGTGGCGCTGTATTACCCTGTATGTTCTGTAGTGCTGTATGTAATGTCAGGAGAGAGGAGGTTAGGTTGAGAATTTGGCATGAAGATCGGGATGGGGGGGGTTCAATCTTCTCCTAAGGCAGCAGAAAGGCTAGGTGCAACCCTGACTAAGGGGGCATAATTACTGTGTGGGCACACTAACAGGGTATTCTATTATGAAGGGGACACTAAGGGGCATAAATACTGTGTTGGGAACTTAGGGACCATGACTACTGTGTGGGGGCACAAAGGGGACTGGGCAGGATTGGGATTTTAAAAAGTTGGGGATATGGCTATACTAGTAAGTTTTATAAATTTATACTTGGAAACCAACCAGACAACTTGTTATGTCCCTGGACAAACCCTTACTAACATGACGTGTTGATCGTGTCTATAGACCTGAATTTTCAAATCAGTCTACAAAAAGAAAAAAAAAAGCTCCATAAATTGCACCAAAGAACTGTAAAGTGACAAAAAGAAATTCATGTAAGTATTCATAACTAGAGATGAGCGAACGTGCTCGTAACGAGCACTGTAGCGCTCGGCTCCCCTGCGCTCGCATGGGCGCAGTCAGCCGCTTCCGTCGGGTGAGGAGGACGGAAGCGGCTGCCTGCGCCCATGCGAGCGCAGGGGAGCCGAGCGGTACAGTGCTCGGTACGAGTACGTTCGCTCATCTCTATTCATAACCATTCACTGGGAAATGTTCTGTGCCCAAGTGTCATCATCCATGCCTGAGCATAATTAGCAAATCAATTGGGCAGGTATTGCCAGGCCGCTAGTAGCATGGTGTGGTAGAAAATATGAAGGTGATGTATAGGGCAAACTGAAAAGTGTATATTAGCATCATAGTCCTACTAGAAAGGAAAAAGGTTAGACCAGAGAGATGGAAGATCAACATCAACAAGTAAATTATCAACTAGACAACTCCTAATCTCTAGCTTTCTTGCAAAAGATCAGATAGCTAGTTCTAGCTAAGGCTACTTTCACATTAGCGTTTTTAAATTCCGGTATTGAGTTCCGTTATAGGGGCTCAATACCGGAAAAAAAACGCTTCAGTTTTGTCCCCATTCATTGTCAATGGGGGCAAAACTGAACTGAAGACAACGGAATGCTCCTGAAAGCATTCCGTTCCGTCTTCAGACCGGAGAACAAACCGCAGCATGCTGCGGTTTGCTCTCCGGTCCAGGCATCCGCACCAAGACGGATCCGGAATGACCCCCAATGCAAGTCAATCGGGACGGATCCGTTTGGTGTGGACACACCAGTTACCGGATCTGTCCTCCATTGATTTGCAATGGGGGGGTCATTCCGGATCCGGCTACATACATACAAACATACAGACAGACAGACATAAAGACATACATACGTACTCACATACTCCAGGGACGCCGGCAGCATGTCTTCACGCGCCTCCTGCGCGCAGCTATGACGTTTCCCCACTGCGCCCAGCAGAGGGCGCTGTGGGGAATCGTCATCACTGCGCGCAGGAGGCGCGTGAAGACGTTCTGCCGGCGTCCCTGGAGTATGTGAGTATGTATGTATGTCTGTATGTATGTCTGTATGTGTGTATGTCTGTGTCTTGTTTCAATGTGTGTCATGTGTGGGGCCGGAGCGCTGCTCCGGCTCCACACATGTATAGCGTTAGCACGGATCTGTTGGCACCCTTTAGGTGCCGGATCCGTGCTAACGCTAGTGTGAAAGAGGCCTAAAAGCAGGCAGATTTTTTACTTGGTAATGAACTCGTTCTACTCATCTGCTTACTTTACCTAAAGTGGATAAAAGTTCTTAAATGAATTATCCAATGTAAATTCTACAACTGCCCGGCTGTGTGAGCTTTTTAAAGTGACGATACATAACTAATCACTGTATTATACTAGAGACTCTAGAGAGTGTGTGTTTATGAAGGTGGACCCGAGTAGAAAGACTACTTTGTCAGGTGTTGGATGTGGTGTTCGAGTGATCCGCCTTTAAAGAAACAGGCACAAACTGTGTTGGTTGAGATAGAAAACTTTTACTTTTCCATTCTTCAAACATTTATTGATAACAGTTCTTAGTTGACGCACAGAAGCTTTATGGTTGCAGTTCACTCTAGTTGTCATTGTATCTTGACTACTCCACAGTCTTTAGAAGACAACCACTATATCTCTAGCTCACCAGTCTCTTTTAGCTTCATAGATGACACGACTTGCAGTGCATGCACAGGAAGAGGGCTACTTCTGCTCTGATCCCATCTCTAAGAGCCTTTCCAATCAGATCTTTCCTATCACACTCCCGTTCAGTCCACCTGGTCTCAAGACTGAACCACCCAGACCAAATTATAGGTCTCAGGTAGAGATGAGCGAGCATGCTCGGCCAAGCATGCTCGGGTGGAAATTGCGTGCGTTTTTTCAAAATCCGCACGCAATTCCTACGCATATTTTAGTATGTACACAAATGCGTACGCATTTTATAAATTAGTACGCAAGAAAAACCTTTTATGAGCTCTTCTCTGCTCCTTCTATTATCATTGTGGTGAAGTGCTCCAGACTCAGAACACTCTCCAGTCTATGTCCAATAATCAGAAAAGTAAAATAACTGCAATACCACATATGCCATTTACCTGATAGCCTGCAGCGCCGATTACAATATGTAGGTTGCAGCACAAATGAAATAAAAACACGAGTGAGGAAGCATATTTCTGATATCCCACATTACAAAACCAGAAACGTCTCATCAGTCTCCATGCACTTTGCTAAACCTCTTACTGTTCAGGGCCTTGAAAGGGGTAATGTTCCAGTTAGAGGGGGAGATCACCGATGGAAACTCTTGAATAAAGAAACCTTGTTCCAGCTCAGAACCTGCACTCCTCATGGCCTAAACAATCAGTGATTTGATTGTGATTTGATTTAGCATTATTAATGTACTAGTTTTTATTTTTTATTTTTATATTTTAGTTTTATTGACCTCCACAGCAGCCCGTCCCTTTAACCCTTTCAGTACTGAGCCACTTTTCACCTTAAATCCCAGGCCAATTTTTGCAAATCTGACATGTGTCATTTTATGTGGTAATAACTTTAGAACGCTTTTACTTATCCAGGCCATTCTAAGACTGTTTTCTCTTGACACATTGTACTTCATGACAGTCATAAATTTAAGTCAATATATTTCACCTTTATTTATGAAAAAATCCCAAATTTAACAAAAAGTTAGAAAAATTTTCAATTTTCAAAATTACAATTTCTCTGCTTTTAAAACAGAAATTGATACCTCATAAAATATTTATTACTTAGCATTCCCCATATGTCTACTTTATGTTGACATCATTTTGTAAATGTCATTTTATTTTTTTAGGAAGTTAGAGGGCTTAGAAGTTTAGAAGCAATTTTTCAAATTTTCAACAAAATTCACCAAGCCATTTTTTTGAGCACCAATTCAGTTATAAAGTGATTTTGTGAGGCTTACCTAATCGAAACCACTAATAAATGACCCCATTTTAGAAACTACACCCCTCAAATTAAAAAAATAACTGATGTTACAAACTTTATTAACCCTTGAGGTGTTCCACAAGAATTAAAGGAAAATGGAGGTGAAATTTCAAAATTTCAATTTTTTGGTAGATTATTCACGTTAATATTTTTTTTTCTTGCAACACAGCAAGGGTTAACAGCAAACTAAACCTCAATATACATTACTCTGATTCTGCAGTTTACAGAAATACCCCATATGTGGTGGTAAACGTCTCTATGGGTTTGTGGCAGTGGTCAGAAGGAAAGGAGCGCCATACGGATTTTGGAGGCAGATTTTCCTAGAATGGTTTTTAGGCACCATTTTGTAATTAAGAGACCCTCAAAAAGTGACCCCATTTTGCAAACTATACCCTTCAAAGAATATATTAAGGGGTGTACTGGCCACATTGACCCCCTAAGCGTTTTACGAAATTTGGAAACACTTGGTTGTGAAAATGAAATGTTGCTTTAGCCCCAAATTTTTCATTTTCACAAGGGGTAACAGGAGAAAAGGACCCCATAATTTGTTCCCCATTTTCTCCTGAATACGGCAACACCCCATATGTGGTGGTAAACTGCCGTGGGGGCACATGGCAGGACTCAAAACAGAAGGAGCGCCATATGGATTTTGCAGCACAGATTTTGATGGATTGGTTTGCGGGAGCCATTGATTTTTATTTTTTTGAGTTATTGCCTTATGTGATGGCTCATTTTTTGCAGGATGAAATGACTTTTTGAGATGAAGTTTCATTGGTACCATTTTGGGGTAAATACGCCTTTTTGATCGCTTGGTATTACACTTTTTGTGAGTCAAGGTGAAAAACATAGCTGTTTTGGCATAGTTTTTTTAAAAAATTTTTTACAGCGTTCACCCGAAGGGGCAAATCATGCAATATTTTTATAGAGCAGGTTGTTATGGATGCGGCGATACCCAATATGTCTAACATTTTTATTTTTGTTAAGTCTTACACATTAGATGCATTTTTGAACAGAATAAAATCTTTTTTTGTGTTGCCATTTTCAGAGAGCCATATTTTTTTTACCATTTTGGGGTAAATACGCCTTTTTGATTGCCTGCTATTACACTTTTTGTGAGGAAAGAGGGAAAAAATGCCTGTTTTGGCATAGTTTTTTAAAATTCTTTTTTACAGCATTCACCCAAAGGGGCAAATCATGTGATATTTTTATAGAGCAGGTTGTTATGGACGCGGCGATATCCAATATGTCTAACATTTTTATTTTTGTTAAATAAGAACTCCCGCAAAAAATTTTATTCCATGTCCTGCTAGAAATGTACATGATGTAATCTGTAGTGAATATCATTTTTTTACCAGTAGCTGAATTTTTGAGTTATCTCATCCTGAAGTTTCTTATCTGTGTCATGTGACTAGGAATCAGACTCACCAACTCACACAGCACCTTATGTGTGGACAGGAAGTCTAATTTTCTCTGCATTCCTATGGGAGCCTCACTTTCAGTCTCATAGGAATGAATAGAGAAGTGACTGGCTTGCTGTCCTGGGTCAGTTGGAGGTCAGGGAGTTGGTCACATGACCCAGCTACAATAAGAAGAGAGTGGAAACTCTCAATTTCAGACTCTGATAGGAAAATGACATTCACTACAGATCATGTACCTTTCTAACAGGTCAGAGAATAACAATTTTTGCGGGAGTTCTTCTTTAAGTTTTACACATTAGACGGATCAAAACGGAATGCCTATTAAAGGGTTATTCTCATTTTAGACAATGGGGGCATATCGCTAGGATATGCCCCCATTGTCTTATAGGTGCGGGTCCCACCGCTGGGACCCACACCTATATCCAGAACGGAGCCCCCGAAGTGAATGAGGGCGCACTGCGCATGCGTAGCCGCCCTCCATTCATTTCTATGGGGCAGCCAAAAATAGCCGAGCGCTGGCTCGGCTACTTCCGTCGGCTCCATAGAAATGAATGGCAGCGCACCGCGCATGCACGGCCCGGCTCCCATTCATTTCTATGAGCGGCGCGGGGAGCTGCGTCTGGTGGTGGCCGGACCCCCGGAAACCTGGGGTCCTCCAGGCGCAGCGCTCCCCGCTCCGTTCTGGATATAGGTGCGGGTCCCAGCGGTGGGACCCGCACCTATAAGACAATAGGTGCATATCCTAGCGATATGCCTCCATTGTCTAAAATGAGAATACCCCTTTAAAGGTGTCCGTTTTGAGTTCCATTCTAGGGATTCCGTAGTTTTCCGTTATAACGGAAAGTTACAACGGAATCCCTAACGGTGATGTGACCAAGCCCTTAGGTGCATTTTTGAACAGAATAAAATCTTTTTTTGTGTTGCCATTTTGTCAGAGCCATATTTTTTTTTTTTTGGGGCGATTGTCTTAGGTAAGGTCTCATTTTTTGCGGGACGAGATGACGGTTTGATTGGTACCATTTGGGATTAATATGTCTTTTTGATCGCTTGGTGTTACACTTTTTGTGAGGCAAGGTGATCAGAAAATGGCTTTTTTTGCACTGTTTTTATTTTTGTTATTTTTTACAGAGTTCACCTAGCGGGGTGGGTCATGTGAGATTTTTATAGAGCTGGTCGATACGGACGCGGCGATACCTAATATGTCTACTTTTGGGAAAATTACTTTTTTTTTTTTCTTGGAACTTTAACTTTTGGGGGTCTGATCCCCTGCACAATGCATTTACAATTCTTGTATTGTAATGCATTGGCTGTAAGTGTATTACACAATGTAATACACTTACAGCCTGCTGGATCTCACAGGCTACCGTAGAAGGCAGCCGATGCCTAAGGAAGGCATGGGGCTGCCTTCTCTGCCATCGGGTCCCCGTCATAGCAGTGCGGGGACCCGATGGGGATCGCAACCCGACAGGATACCCGCACGTGCCGCGGTCAACACTGACCGCGGCAGTGCGAGGGTTAATGCTCCGGCATCTGTGTTTTCACCGATGCCAGTGCATACAGCAGGGGTCCGGCTATCGGCCACTGCCGGACCCCTGTAGCTGATCGGGTGGGCGCAGCTCGGATTTTTGTCCCGGCTTCCAGCGCCATACATGTACGGCGCTGGTATCCTAAGGGTTGAAAGTGACCTCCACAGTCTGCCACCCTGTTAACTGTGACCTTCACAACCACCCACCCCCATAACAGTATCCTTTACAGTGGCCCATCCCCTTAACACTTGCCCTCCAGAGCACCCTGCCCCTTAACTTTGACCATCACAGCAGCTTCCCCCCTTAAAAGTGACCTCCACAGAGGCCCGCCTCCTTAACAATGACATCCACAGCACCTAGCCCCTTAACTGTGACCTCCAAAGTACGTCTCCCCCTTAACAGTGACCTCCACAGAACCCCACCCCCTTAACTGTGACCTCCACAGTGCCCTTCCCCCTTTACACTGACCTACACAGTGGCCTACCCCCTTAACAGTCACCCCACAATGCTCCGCCCCCTTAAGTAACCTCTACAGCACCCCGCTCCCTTAACAGTGACCTCAAACAGTGAAGAAAAATGAGTTGGAAACCTAGTGGAAGTGTGTATGTCAAGACTAAAGGACCTGCAAGTTTCTATTGAATAATAAGGGTCATGTGACTGTGTGAATGGCAGTTAGAATGTGAATGAAGTTGTTTTTTGACAACTTCTACACTTCTCTCAGCTGATATCCCCACCATTGTCATAGGGGATTTCAACATCCCGATTGACACACGCAAAGTAACTGCCTGCAAACTCCTATCTCTCACTTCCTCCTTTGTGCTCACACAATGGTCCTCCACAGCCACCCACAGAGATGGACACACACTAGACCTTGTCTTCACCCACCTCTGCTCCTTATCTAATCTCTAAAACTCTCCCCTCCTCCTCTCTGACCAAAATCCTTTTGCGTTCTCAACCATTCTTTCTTCAATAGCTTCTAGTCCATAAACAAGCACACCCGTGTAGGAACCTCAAATATCTCTCTATTCACACACTCACTGACTGTCACCGCTGTCCACCATATCTTTCCTTCATGACGCTGACACAGCTGCAGCTTTCTACAACACCACCTCAATTAGTTCAGCTCAGAACTCAGTCATCCCCTCCCATAGCTGAACCTGTCAAATCATCACATGAAAACAAGCTGTTCTCCACTTCAGATCTGTACTCTCCTCTTCTAAACAGGACTCCTTCACTACTCTCATATCATCTCTTTCCCACAACCCCAAACAATTGTTTAATGCTCTGTAACTCTCTACTTTACCCCCTGGTGCCCCTTTCCACACCCCTCATCACTGCTAAATACTTTTCCTTATATTACAAATATAAAATTGACAAAATCCAGAAAGCTTCAACCAACAACCCTGCAACCCCTCTACACAACCACTGAGTGCTCTTCCCACATAACCCAATTTACCACCTGTGTCCTTGATCCAATCCAATCCCATCCCACCCCATCCCCAACCTCACCACTGTAGGTATCCTGGTCCTAACCCACCTCTTCAACCTATTGCTAACTATTGGCATCTTCCCTTCCTCTTTTAAACATACCACCATAAAACCCATACTCAAAAATCCCCCCCTGAACCGATCCTTTTTATCCAGCTATCGTTTCATCTCACTACTCCCATCTGCATCAAAACTCCTAGAACAACATGTCCATCTTGAACTATCCTTCTACCTCACATCCTTACCTTTTGATCCACTACAATCTAGCTTCCTACCCAATCACTCCACGGAAGCTGCCCTAACCAAAGTCACCAAGGATCTGCTAGATGCCATAGCTAATCATCATTACTCTATACGCCTTCTTGACCTCTCCTCTGTCTTTGACACTGTCTTTGATGTTGCAAACCATATCATCCCTCGGTATCAGAGACCTGGCCCTCTCCTGGATCTCCTTGTACGCTCTCCATCTGTTGGAGTCCCTCAATGCTCTTTCCAGGGTCTCCCATCTTTCTGCAACTTGTAGACTCCCATGGCTTCCAATACCACCTCTATGCTGAAGACACTCAAATCTACCTCTCTGGCCCAGATGTCACTTTTCTTCTATGTAGAATCCAAGCGCAAAGCAAGGTCTGTTTTCTTTACTGCCAGTGACCTACTGGGCTTCACATGAGTATGCTAGGAGAAGACTTCACCAGCACAAATGGGCAGTCTATAGCGCTGCCCAAGGCTGTTTTAGAGCCTTAAGAAGCGCTATAGACCACCTATTTGTGCTGGTGATGTCACTGGTATCACATTTAGGTGGAAGCCTCTACCTAGAATAGTGAGAATTTAAATAAAATAGACCTTGCTTTGCACTATGCAGCGCAGGGCCAGGGGGAGCATTAGGTCAAGAAATGCCCTGATGCTTCACTGAAACATGCTAAATGAGTGAAGAAGAGATTATGTCAGGGTTCAGAGCTGAACACAGAAAGTTCAAAACTCCAAAGTTCTGTGTTCAGCACCAGGGACAACACATTGAGGCCCCATTCACACGACAGCACTCGGAACACACGCCGTACGGCCCCATTGAAAATGCCTATACTTGTCCGTGCGTACGGACAAGTATAGGACATGTTCTATCTTTTTATGAGGAGCCGCGGCACGGAGCTGTCTCCGTGCCGCGGCTGTGCGCACCCATAGAGGTGAATGGGGCTGCATGTATTCCGCAATTTTGCGGAATACATACAGCCCCATTCATACAGTCGTGTGAATGGGGCCTAAACATGTCAAGTAGCTGTGTATCACAGGGAACAATCCCACTTGTTGCAAATTTCTGTGTTTATAACTTTTGAACCACAAGAGCTATTGCAAATCTGTTTGTGGCAATCGATTTCTGATATTCTACATGACCTTTGGAAAAATTGATTTAATATGATGGCTTTCAAGATGGGGGCCATGTTCCAGACATAGCCTAAAAGATAGGTCCCCTCATCTATCACTTGCTGGGGTATTCAATAACGTATTACAATATCCAGTCTTTCTCTTGTGTTTTCCCTCATCTCTGGAATTTTCTTTCAGAAGTCATCCACCAACAGATCTCTGAAAATTAAACGTACGCACCCGCGTCTAGCGACCAGGGATGGGTCTGCCAAGGGCCAAATTTACCTCCAAGCTCTCACACCGCGCACACCATGCACTCAGGTCACAAAGTTAGCGTAGATCACGCCAAACACGCACAGACTCAACACTCCAAACACCAGCTGACTCCACTGACTCGGAAATGCTGCAAAAGCCACATATAAATGTTAAATTCACACGCAATCACACAATCTTCAGGCTATGAATTCTTTAAGAGCAACAAGGCGGACTTACAAAGTGAATATTTTATACACAAAAAATAGGGTAGTGCTAACAAAAAAAACTGATGTAAAGCGAGACAAAGTAAAAATAGCATACACAAACAGTAAGAGTAAAATAACATGGGAGAAAATACAGTAATAAGAACTTACTGCCCCAGGAGAAGGGGAAGAAGTCAGCACTGCTGTGATTCTCACACAGTGTATCACTGAAATATGTCCATGTAACATGGTTTCCAGTTTCCTAACAGCGTCATGACTGCACCATGTGGTCGTACCCTAAGAGACTTGCTGAAAGGGCTCATGTACACGACCGTATATATTTTGTGTTCCGCAAAAAATACGGATGACGTCTGCGTCCTTCCATTCTGTATTTTGTGGAACAGAACGGCCAGCCCCTAATAGAACAGTCCTATCCTTGTCTGTAGGACATGTTCTATTTTTTTGCGGAACGGACATATGGAAACGGAATGCACATGGAGTACCTTCCATTTTTATTGTGTATCCATTGAGATGAATGGTTCCGCATACGGTCCACAGAAAAAAAAATGTAATGGACACGGAAAGAAAACTTGTTCGTGTGCATGAGCCCAAAAGGAAACTTGTAATCAGAAAATGATGTATTGTTTAAATCAATCCTGCAGTTTTCACACAGGCATCACTTCTTGGTTTGTACAGATCAATTTTTAAAGGCTATGTATACCTTTGGCGGCATTTTTTAAAAATGATTGCATAATACTCATTTTGAAATAAAAAATGTTCAATTGGCCTTTATTAAAAATTGTTAACCATTGTCTCTGTGCAGTTCAACTGACGGCTCCTTATCTCTGACCTCTCATTATAGCTCAGTTCTTGTCTTACTTACAGTACAGACCAAAAGTTTGGAAGCACCTTCTCATTCAAAGAGTTTTCTGTATTTTCATGACTATGAAAATTGTAGATTCACACTGAAGGCATCAAAACTATGAATTTACACACGTGGAATTATATACTTAACAAAAAAGTGTGAAACAACTGAAAATATGTCTTATATTCTAGGTTCTTCAAAGTAGCCACCTTTTGCTTTGATTACTGCTTTGCACACTCTTAGCATTCTCTTGATGAGCTTCAAGAGGTAGTCACCTGAAATGGTATTCCAACAGTCTTGAAGGAGTTCCCAGAGATGCTTAGCACTTGTTGGCCCTTTTGCCTTCACTCTGCGGTCCAGCTCACCCCAAACCATCTCTATTGGATTCAGGTCTGGTGACTGTGGAGGCCAGGTCATCTGGCGTAGCACCCCATCACTCTCCTTCTTGGTCAAATAGCCCTTACACAGCCTGGAGGTGTGTTTGGGATCATTGTCCTGTTGATAAATAAATGATGGTGCAACTAAACGCAAACCGGATGGAATAGCATGCCGCTGCAAGATGCTGTGGTAGCCATGCTGGTTCAGTATGCCTTCAATTTTGAATAAATCCCCAACAGTGTCACCAGCAAAGCACCATCACACCTCCTCCTCCATGCTTCACGGTGGGAACCAGGCATGTAGAGTTCATCTGTTCACCTTTTCTGCGTTGCACAAAGACACGGTGGTTGGAACCAAAGATCTCAAATTTGGACTCATCAGACCAAAGCACAGATTTCCACTGGTCTAATGTCCATTCCTTGTGTTCTTTAGCCCAAACAAGTCTCTTCTGCTTGTTGCCTGTCCTTAGCAGTGGTTTCCTAGCAGCTATTTTACCATGAAGGCCTGCTGCACACAGTCTCCTCTTAACAGTTGTTGTAGAGATGTGTCTGCTGCTAGAACTCTGTGTGGCATTGACCTGGTCTCTAATCTGAGCTGCTGTTAACCTGCGATTTCTGAGGCTGGTGACTCGGATGAACTTATCCTCCGCAGCAGAGGTGACTCTTGGTCTTCCTTTCCTGGGGCAGTCCTCATGTGAGTCAGTTTCTTTGTAGCGCTTGATGGTTTTTGCGACTGCACTTGGGGACACTTTCAAAGTTTTCCCAATTTTTCGGACTGACCGACCTTCATTTCTTAAAGTAATGATGGTCACTCGTTTTTCTTTACTTAGCTGCTTTTTTCTTGCCATAATACAAATTCTAACAGTCTATTCAGTAGGACTATCAGCTGTGTATCCACCTGACTTCTGCCCAACACAACTCATGGTCCCAACCCCATTTATAAGGCAAGAAATCCCACTTATTAAACCTGACAGGGCACACCTGTGAAGTGAAAACCATTTCAGGTGACTACCTCTTGAAGCTCATCAAGAGAATGCCAAGAGTGTGCAAAGCAGTAATCAAAGCAAAAGGTGGCTACTTTGAAGAACCTAGAATATAAGACATATTTTCAGTTGTTTCACACTTTTTTGTTAAGTATATAATTCCACATGTGTTAATTCATAGTTTTGATGCCTTCAGTGTGAATCTACAATTTTCACAGTCATGAAAATACAGAAAGCTCTTTGAATGAGAAGGTGTGTCCAAACTTTTGGTCTGTACTGTATGTAAGATAAGAATGTGATTAATTATTTATGTGTTTATGACCCTTTAGTAATTTAGAGACAAGGTTTATTATATGACCGGCGCAAAGTGAAAGTACTATTCACACTGCTAGAAAAACAGTTAACCCTTTGTAACAGAACGGCTCAATATTTTTTAATAAAGACCAATTTAAAAATATTTATTTTTTTATATTTATATTAATCTATTTTTAGCCCAAAATAAGTAAAATGCAATAATAAAAAAAATTTCCCCCAAAAGGTGTACATAGCCTTTAAGCAGTCGTCTCATTATTATCACATGCAGGCTTACAATGACAGATATTACTTCTGTATAGGTAAAACAGGATCCGCAAGTTACAATGGGTAATATCACAGCTTAACTACTCTCTCCTGACCTCTGTACAGGTCACAGAGCATGCCTACAAAACTCTTCCATAGAAGACAGACTATTGCGTTTATGGCCCACGGGCAGCCTTAAAGCATGAATATTACATTAAGAACAGCTCAGACAAGGTGGCAGCCCCCATAATCATGTACAGTAAAAAGAATAAAAATGTGCAATCAGAATATAAAATGAATTTAGAAAAAAAATAGTCACCATCTAGTTTTAACCGTCAGAAAAAATTCTAGGTTACATATTTCCTTTTAACTGTTCCTTTGCCTTTAGAAGTAAAATGAAGTGACGGCTTTCTAGACCCACATATGACTTGGAAAGATGATGGGGGTCAGGGTGGACTCCAGTAAGTGTTCAGATTTGGCTTCGGTCATCATTAACTTCTAATGAATACAGATATTCTTGTATGAGAGCGATGGCAGTCTCTTATGATTTCAGTTCAGTGTATATGTCCTCAGTTGTGGACTGCAAACCCTGCAAGATAAGCTTGTAGAAATTATTAACCCCTTAAGGACACAGACTATTTTGAAATTCAAGATACGGCAGTTTTGTTTTGTTTGTTTTTTTAAACTTGCAATTCAGAGGCCATAACCTTTTTATTTTTCCATTGCGATAGCTATATGAGTGCTTGTTTTTTGCTGAATGAGTTGTATTTTATCTTTGTATTGTATAACTTTTAGACTTTTTGGAGGATGATGATATGAAAAAAAAAACATAGCAATTCCACCATTGTTTTTTAGATTTTATTTTTATTGACCATGTTGTGTAAGTGACATAACTTCACTTTTCAGGTCAGTACGATTATGGCAATGTCAAAATTATAGATATATATATATGTTGTATGTTTTTAAATTTTTTATGTCAACTGAGCTGTGTGGGGGCTTGTTTTTCACTGGACAAGTTGTATTGGGGTAGACATAATCACCTTTTATTATGTTTCTCATAAGGTAGAATGAACAAAAAAACTGAAATTTTAGATTTTTTAAATTTTCACTGGCATAAACAATGTGGTCATTTTATTGTATGGGTCATTATGGATGTTTCAGTTGTGTATAATTTATTATTTTTTTACATAAAGGAGAAAAATAAAGGCATTTTTTTCTTAATTTTTTAATTTTATTTTTACATTTTAAACCTTGTTTTCTCCGTTCCACTTGGACAGTTGAACATGCAATCCTCTAATTGCCCATATAATGCACAGCAAAACTTCTGTACTGCATTGTATCACGTCAGTTACAATAAAACTGACATAATACCTATCAAGTCCTCCCAAGGGCAGGGCCTAATAGGAATCCATACAAAGTCAGCCCATTGTCAGGCCTCAGGCTGTCATAGAAAACCCTTGCTATGACAGCCTAGATGGAGTGGGAGCCCTCTCTAACCACTTACGGTAGATGCCGTGGCCAGCATTGACCATGACAAGATCAATGCGTGCGGATGCAATGCGTTATTCACGCAGACCCATTCACTTCAATGGGGCCAGGCCTGCGTGAAAAACGCAGAATATAGAACATGCTGCGATTTTCACGCAACGGCGAACCTATGCGTGAAAAACATCGCTCATGTGAAAAGACCCATTGAAATGAATGGGTCAGGATTCAGTGCGGGTGCAATGCGTTCGCATCACTCATTGCACCCGCGCGGAAATCTCGCCCGTGTGAAAGGGGCCTAACACAACTGGCATCCACAAGTGGTAGTGCAAGCACAGCTCCTGGGCCTGCACCATCACAGAACCGTAATGGTATATCAGTGAGCACCAACTACTTTCCTGCCACAATTTACTATGGAAAGAGCTTAAAAAATTAGCAAGAAATAAAGTGTAAAATACATAAAGAACCAGCCCTCTGTTCTGGCTAATGAAGGGGAGTCCCTGTGTCCATACAACCTAATAGGACATGTACAAACGGACTGTCCAGAACTCTTTTGTAACAGCTCACCATGTGGCCAGGAGTGGTACTACAGTACAAATTCTGATTACGGGAAGTTTTGTTTTTTTCCAATAGCCTTCTCGAAGTATCAGTTTGATATCCAGTAGTTCCATTAAATTTTGACATTTTGCAGTCTGACAATCTGGAGCCCCCATAAACCATACAGATATGTCTAATCTGCCATAAAAATGCTGGTATTGTGAAAAAAGAACGGTCTAAATCTATATGCGCTGTTCACAGCTATGAATAGCAAAACTGGAGGCCAAGGTCCCTCTACTCACCATATATAATGATTCTTCCTTTGGTTGTCCTTTCTGTAAAAATAAAACATGGAAAGAGAAAGGATTTGATTTTGCACAATTATATTGGTGTAGATCTATTAGACACATCATAGAGATATAGGAAGTCTTATGGTATAGTACCACTAGTACAGTTTTTCCGGTACGTAATATACAATATTGATCTGGGAATCTGTAGGAGTCAGGAAGAAGTTTTCCACTCTATGGTACATTGGTCTACACTGGGTGGTTTTTGCTTCCTTTGGCACACCTGGGGTTTTCCAGGATTTTATTATTCATGATGGCCTATCCTCAGGGAGTCTGACATCCATCTGACCATTTCAGAGTAGCTCTGGCCCCAGAAGTGGGCACTGGAACTATACGGTACCCTTCATTGTGTAGTAGACAGAGCAAGTAATTACAGTGTTGCTCCCATTAAAGTGAATATGAGCAGCACTACAGTTACCAGCTCTGTTCACTGCACAACTTTTGGCAGTCGGAGCTACTCTGAAGCGGGATTGGCAGGGAGCGAGGTGTCAGACCCATGCTGATTAGATATTGATGCCCTATCTTCAGGATAGTTTTCAGTATTAAGATTTCAGAAAACCAACTCTTGAGGAATGGTTTGAGGAAGTAGTGTTATATCAAAGAATGAAGAAACTAATAGCCCATACTCCTCAAACCCATACCCGATTTTTGAAGATTTGGAGTCCTTGGGACGCCTTTCTCAACTCTGGGACGTACAGGACATTTTAGATGGACTTTTCATCCCTGATCCATCTTTACTTTCTTCATGTCTTCCATCTATCTTTGCCTTTTCCTTCTATTCCTCCACCCCCACCCCCCCCGCTCCCTGCCCCTCCTCCTTTTTTTTCTGTTTTTTTTTTAGGTATTTATTTCTTGTCCTTTTTAAATGGTACTTATTTGGAATTGATTTTACATCATATGTTTCTAGACATGCCTTGCACCATTACTTCAACATTGTACCGTGTAAGGACCTTGTCTTGTACGGGCAACTGACTTTCAGAGCTTTCAGATGACCATATCACTTTGTATTGTTTTGTCTACCTTTTGTTTTGTTACTTTCTCTATTTGAGGTTAAAAAAATGGTAAAACCCGATAAACTCTTTAATGAGAAAAAAAAATTCAGAAAACTTCTTTATATAGGGTTGGGCTTGAAGGACAGGAAAAGGTATTTTTCAATCTACTATAAAAACATCAAAATATAAAGATATATCAAGAATTCTTGTTTTTGGTTACCCCACCTCCTCCCCCAAAATGAATTACAAAGATGTTCAAAAAGTGGATCACAAAAATGGCATCAATAAAAACCTTCCACAAGAAAGAAGCCCCCCACACAGTAGAAAAATAAAAAGAAGTTATGGGTCTCAGAATATGGCGACACAAAGATATTTTTTTTAGTAAAAGAGAAAAATGATACAAATCCTACCAACCCGCTAAGAGTCATTTAAATGAAACCTTTTGAAACCTTACTGTGAGTGCTGCTGCCTTCTCACAGCTTAGTCTAGGTCATGTGACATGACGTCCATTGGTCATATGGCCTAGGCGCAGCCCTATAAAGGTCAATGGGGCTGAGATGGGATACCAAGCACAGCCACTATACAATGTATGGCGCTGAGCTTGGTGAGCAGGGAGAAGGCCACGGCGCTTACAGGAGCATGGTGCGTTCTCATACAGCTGATCGGCGGGGTCCCTCACTATTCAGATACTGATAGCTATCCAGAGTACAGATCATCAGTATTTAATTCTTGAAAAAAACCTGTTGAATCGTTCCATTAAAAAGTATAATACAACAAAACAAGCCTTCGTATGGCTATGTTGACAAAATAAAAAAGTTAAAAATTTTTGAATACGGGGAAGGTAAAAAGAAAAAGATATTCCCCTGGAAAACCCCTTTAATATTTGAATGCAATCCAGCTTCTAGGAAAGCATCACAGAGTGCACTTTGTAAGACATTTTCACCTACCTTCACATTTTGATAAATGGGGATGGGTTCCTGTCTGTTCTGCGATGACTCTGGGAATGGATCACAAGAAGTAAGTAATACGAAGTCATAATGTAAGCGGCTGATAATTTATCTTTTTAAGAATTACTTCTAAGGGCAAGACCACATCTTTGCTGGAGGCTCTGTTTGGGGCCCCTGTTCCAGATTCCTCCAAAAAGAGTAGACTTTTGTGCTAAAGCGGTCATCTCAATGGAAATCAAATGGACCCCATTATCGTCAGTGGAGTCTGTTGGGCTTCTTCAGTTTTGTGCCGAATCCAGCACTTTCGTTGTTTTTGTTGTTTTTCTCCTCTAACGGATCAGAACAACAGAAATATAGATCACAGATGTGAATGTTCCTTAAAGGGGTATTCCCATTTCACAAATGCAGTTTGTATAGTTAGATAACGCCATACCAATATTATTACTAATAGAATGTATTTATATAAAATGTACCGTTTGGAAGATTTTCCTATTTGTATATCCACTGTCCCACACACATCAGTCAGGCCGTTGCCCCTGGTTACGGCCACTGCAGCCATGTAGTAGTGGTGGCCGGCTTGCTGTTGTTCAAACCCGCTCTGAGGTAACTGCTGTATTGTGAATACACATTACATGAACATGCGGAGACACATATTAGGGCACTTTTACATCTGCGTTTTGGACGCGACCAGTCCAAAACGCAATGGTCAGGATCCGTCCAAAACTCAGACTTTATAAATGGATCCTGCTCCATACAGATGAATTGATCTTGGAACAGGATCTGTTTCTCTGGGTTTTGGAAGCGCAGACAAAAATGCTACAACCCTAAGATGTGTCTCCGCATGCTCATGTAATGTGCGTTCACAATACAGCAGTTACCTCAGAGTGGGTTTGAACAGGAACAAGCCGGCCACCACTACTACATGGCTGCTGTGGACGTAACCAGGGGCAACGGCCTGACTGATGTGTGTGGGACAGTGGATATACAAATAGGGAAATCTTCCAAACGGTACATTTTATATAATTACATTCTATTAGCAATAATATTGCTATGGCTATATCTAACTATACAAACTACATTTGTGAGATGGGAATACCCTTTAAGGAACATTCACATCTGTGATCTATATTTATGTTGTTCTGATCCGTTAGAGGAGCAGAACAACAAAAACGAACTACATTTGTGAGATGGGAATATTCCTTTAAGTGAATACCCAACTTATCCCAATATCTATGCATCCTAGTAGGAGCTCTTTTTTCTGATATAAAAGTCCTAATCCAACAGTTGCAAAATATCAAATGTTGGCAGCCTTTAGCCACCAGTAGATTTGGTGCTTACTACATGCAGACTTTTTCAATGCATGCATATTAGACCATACCAGATAAACCAGAGACACTCATCTGTAGACCGCAAAGGTGATCACAGCGGTGGACGCAGAAATTAAAAGAATTATTCCAGGAATAACTTTATTCACCTATCCATACTATACAAGGTATGTAATGAATATATGGTCACTGGGGCTCACTGCTGGACCCCACATTGATCGCTAGAAACGGGCGTCACGAGTTCCTCCTCCCTACATGACCACAATGAGGAATGATGGTCACACATGTGCCCTGTTACTCCACTTAATATCTATGAGGATGATGGAGATAGCCAAGTACTGCGTAGAGTTGTTTTTGTGGGGTAACCCCTTGACCAAGCGTTGAACAGGTCCTCCCCTGAGCAAGCATGGTCAGTATGCTTCTATAGACCCCCTTAGTCTACTTGTAAATAAGCTTATACAAGCTATGTAGCTAAACTACTGCCTCAAATAGTCACACCACATTGAATTTCTTATAGTGAGATGCAGGGGCGGTCTTGGCATTTTTGGGGCCCTAAGCGAAGTTATGTCCGGGCCCCCCCCCCAATGACGCGTTACGCCCCTGATGACACGCCCTCTGATGACATGCCTCCACAATGACACGCCCCCCACACATCAAAGACTTTTTTAACAAGAAAATACTGTCAAACAATTAACAATTAACTAATTAAAAGAATGTGTTTTTTCCACACTTATCGTATATCACTCTCCTATCTGTTTTTCACACACTTGTGGTATCTGACTCTCCTGTTTTTCACACATTTGTCATATATGATTCTCCTGTTTGCCTCTGTGTCTCCTGTTTTATTTCTCTCTGTCCCTTCTCTTTCACTATTCACTATATATTACAGTCAAGTCAACTACCCTGAGCTGGCTGTCTTTGTCACTGATGATCCTGCAGCCTGCAGCAGCACTACTACTCCCAGTCCTCCTGGCTCCTGACTCTCTCTACTACAGTGCTGTGCTATATAATATTAAAATCAGATTCACACACAGCAGCAGCACAGCTCCCTAGCTCCTAACTACCTGGTCTGCACTAGACTAACATGGAGGATGCCCTCCTCACGCTTTTTTACTAAAATCACGTCAGCAGCACGTCCCAGCTCTTCATTGGCTGACCTGGGGCACGTGCTGCTGACCATCACTTACTGGAGTGGGGGGCGGGTGAAGGTTGCCCACAGCCTATGGCGTGTTCCAGACTCCCAGCTCTCTATTGGCTGGGCTGGGACACGTGCTGGGACTAGAGATGAGGGCGGTATTTGCGTGCGCTTTTTCAAATCTGCACGCTAATTCATACGCATATTTTAGTATGTACACTAATGCGTACGCATTTTATAAATTAGTACGCATTAGCATGCACCCGAGCATGTTCGCTCATCACAGCCGCAGAGTTTGTGTTCTGCTGTGCGGACCGGCCTCTCTGCGGCTGCACGAGCTTCCTGCTACACTTCCGGATTTGAGAGTGAGCGGGTGCGGTGCGCGCAGCTGCAGCGAGGCTGGTCCGCGGGACGTGGCGGATAAATGCAGTAAGTTACAGCTGGACGGGCGGGCGGTCTTGGGCACTGGCACAAGAGCGGAGCGTGGGGGCCCCCTTGGACGTCGGGGGCCCTATGCAAATGCATAGGATGCATGGTGCCTAAGACCGCCCCTGGTGAGATGCATCGTGAATAAGATTATTAACCTCCTGAAAGAGTTTTCTGGGATTACTATGGTTTTTATTAGGTATACTTATGTAGTCCCTTACCTCATGCACATCTTCCTCATACATTTTTCAATTTGGATTCTCCTGACCCATTTTCACCATGTAAACCAATCCCTTTGGTTTGTTTCCATCCTTTATATAGCACTTCCTGTTCCTGTATCCAACCAAACCCATGATGCACTTCTTCTTTCTCTGCCACAGACTTAGCATCACCCTTAGCAGCCCCCAGCTAGTTAATAACTCCTCCCACCCATCTAGTTACATAGACACTCCCCTATCACTGCCCCTAACAACACCCAGCTAGTTTATAGCTCCTCCCACCCAGCTAGTTAGACACTCCCCTATCATTGCCTCTAACAACACCCAGCTAGTTTATAGCTCCTCCCACCAGCTAGTTACTTAGACACTCCCCTATCACTGCCCCTAACAACACCCAGCTAGTTTATAGCTCCTCCCTCCCAGCTAGTTAGTGACTCACATCTCTTATTATACCTCCAGTAATATTAATGCCCCCTATTTGTGTCTCTGGTAATAATAATATCCCCACAGTTTCTCCCAGTAATGTCTCCCACTGCTCCCAGTAATGCCCTTCCACTGACTCCAGTATTATCCCTATAGTGTCCCCTGGAATGTTCATCCCCCCACTGCCCCAGTAATCTCTCTATAATGACCACAGTAATTTTCCCACAGTCTTCACTCACTGGTAACGGGGTCCAGCACTGTCACGTTCCATCCACTGGGTCAGGCATCTATCAGGCCCCAGTGCTGCCATACTAATAGTACCCGCATATGACACAGGTGGGCGCTTAGTTTGTGAATAGCACTAGTAGGGCAGTACTGGGACCTCATAGATGCCGGACCGAGTGGATGGAATGCTGCTGTGATGAGCGCTCTGAAGGGGGCTCAGCATGAAGTGCAGTGATAATACCTGGCCCTGTTACATGTGAGTGGTCACGGTCGTTATGCCCCTGCCTGCATGAATGGCAACGCTGGCCTTCAATTGAAAATGATGAGAGGTCCAAGAGAACATGCCCTAATTCTTTTCAACCTATCATCCTGTTAGTAAACATGTCAGGATTGTATCTTACCATTCTTACCATTCTTCCTCTTCGTCACATATTTCCAACCCCAGACAATTCCGATAATAATTAGTACAACTAAGATTATGGCGAAAGCAAGTCCAAGGATAAGTCCTACAGAACTTGAGTTTGGAATTGGAATGATGGATTCTAGAAACAAAAAAGAAAAGCTAGAAATAATAATAATCATCATCATCAACGATAACCTGTCACACTGAACATGGTGTATGAGTTGAAGGCAGAATATTAGAGAGCAGGAGGAGCTGAGCAGACCGATATATAGATTTATGGAAAAAGATTCAGTAAAACCTGTATTTCATTCATTTATATCCCTGCTCATTATGGTCTTTGTAGTCCAGGAGGAGGTCCTATCAGTGATTGACTGTATAAACAGTCATAGACGGAAGGCTGTCAATCACTGATAGGACCGCCTCCTGGACTTCAAAGACCAGAATAGGCAGGAAGGAATATAAATGAATAAATTACAAGTTATACTGAATCTTTTTCCATAAATGATTTATCAGTCTGCTCAGTTCCTCCTGCTCTATAAGATGCTGACTGTAACTCATATTGCATTTTCATGGTGACAGATTCCCTTTAAAGTAATAAGCATAGTAATTATTATAGTTAGCAAAATAACAGTAATAAAAGTAATAGAATAAATTATAGTAATTAGAGATGAACGAATCTTCAAAAATTCGCTTAGGCGAATAATCAACAAATTTATAACAAGATTCGTTCTTAATATGAATTTATTCGGTCGAAGTTGCGTTAAATAATAATCGTTGTTTTGCGAACATTACTGCACAAATTACGAACATACAGTCTAAGGCTTCATTCACACAACCGTATGTGTTTTGCGGTCCGCAAATTGCAGATCCGCCAAAAAAACGGATGACGTTCCGTATGACATCCATGTTTCTGTTTTTTTTGCAGATCCATTGTAACAATGCCTATCCTTGTCAGCAAAACGGACAAGAATAGGACATGTTCTATTTTTTTTTGCGGAACGGAAATACGGACATACGGAAATGGAATGCACACGGAGTACCTTCCGTTTTTTTGCGGACCCATTGAAATGAATGGTTCCGTATACGGTCCGCAAAAAAAACGGAACGGACACGGAAACAAAATACGGTCGTGTGAATGAAGCCTAAGCGCTGTTAAAAGTACGCTACTAAACTGAATACGTAAGCATTAGCGTACAAAGTTTGTACAAATCCTTAGCGTACTATTGACTCGCCATTGCGTCATACGCACGCACGGCGCTAGGCCGCGGCGTACAGTCCTCAGAGGCAGTCCATATGAGCTAGAAAAGTAAGGTGCTAGCTATCCGGCTAAGTGCATAATTTATCAAACACACCATACAATAAGTGCATAATAGGACACATTGCAGTACCTGAAAAAGAATACACACAACGGGCTACAGTGCTTGAATGTTGCTGAACCTGTAAAAATATTGTTGGTAAAATACTGCAAAGACATAATTATGCAAACATTTTACAATTTTACAATTTCACATTTGCAAGCAAAATAGGCTTGTGAAGGAGAGCAATAAGAAAAAACATGGAAATCTGTTACATCTCATCTGCTACATCTTATGTTATGCATTTAACAATGACTTTACCCAGATAACATAACAAGATTGTTTTAGCTTTGAAAAGCTTACGCAAGATAGGCCTTCAGACAGAAGCACCTAGTTCCTGTTTTGAATGACGAAGAGAATATTAGTCAGCCAACGCCTGAATAAGACTGCGCAGATGCAAAAGAAACTTATTGTATACATATATCCTGTTTTGTGATTTCATAAATTTATGCTCTATGTCCAAAAAAGGTTATATATTCTGGACATCCAATTATAATATGGTATGGAGATACATGTGATTTGATAACCACTCCTAAATCACTCCTAAATCAGAGAATTAAAATGAGACAGTGCTTCCTGAAAAGGAGGAGAAGTGTTTGGGCTTTCAAACCAGCAACTTCTGTGTGGTCTGGAGTTCTTAGCGTCGACGCATGCACTCAAAATCTAATTTGGACAGAGACAATCAATTGAAGGAAGGGATGAAAAAATAATTCCCGGACAGTGGTGCCGTGACTGGAAGCGATTCTCATTTGGGGGTTCAGGACCCCTGGGGGGCCGACGCCCAACTACCGGCTGGGTTGTTCTGAGCTGTCCGATTTGGAGCCTGATCAACTCCATTGAAAACGGTAAGTTCACTGGTTTTTATATATATATGAATCTGTGACTTATCCGTATCGGACGGTTCTCAGTGAGTCTGCTGGTGGTATTGTCGACCCTCTCGGTGACACCTGAAACGACCGGGTGCCTGTTCCCACTGTGAGAATCAAAGAACCTGTGTGCGTATTCATATACGTACGCTGTTTGTCGTTTCCAATTGATTGTTTCTGGTTGGTGGCTCGGTTGCACGTAGTGACTAGATTAGATAAGATAAGTTATTCTGTAATTTCTCTCTTTGTATTCTATTTCTTGGGGTCTACAGAACTGATAATAGGGGGGATAGATTATTTAGTAAGATTGCTTTGATTACTCCCTGCCAAGAGTCCAGGGAATGAGATTACTCCCTACCAAGAGTCTAGGGAAAGAGCCACGAAGCTGATTACTCCCTACCAAGAGTCTAGGGAAAGAGTGACCCAGGTTGCTGATTACGCCCTGTCAGGTCATTGATATAAGGATTTAGCCTCCTTGACAGCAGGGAAAAGATCAGTTCTGTGTTAGAGTAAGGAAAAACGGCTGCACTGTTAGTTAACCTGTGTGGATTTCAGACTGGTTTAGATACCAAAACCCCTTTCCCCAAATTCCCAATTACCCTTTCCGTTTAGGGATTACTAAGGGTAATCCCAATTCAGATCCGGAAGTGAGAGCCCTGATCTGTCTTATTATTTTTATAGGGCTGTGGGTGACACCTGAGATTACAGTTGGCGACACTCCGGGTGAAAGCCACAGCTGGTTCATAAGTTTTCTCCCTCGCTAAGCACGGGGGGAGGGAAGGGCTAGCCTTCACTTAACCCCGGAGGGAAAGACCAGTCTCAGTGCAGTCGTGTGCTCTGTCTCACTCAAAAGCACGAAATAGGGAAACTAGTCACATGTGCAAACTGAGAGAATCTGGAAAGAAAGAATAAACATAAGTATGAAAAGATTACAAGCTGCTCTAGGGTCCAGGACCCCATGTGAACAATATGAAAGTCCAATACAGCTTATAACAAACAGAGAGGGGAAAAGTCATGTTAATGATGTGAAAAAATTAATGAAAATATGTAATATGCATAAGGGAGGCAGATTACAAATTCATATGTGGAATAAAGCATTGTAAGAGCACAGAGGAATGTTGCAAGATCATGGTTTGCTCCTCGCTGCTCAGGCTTGGCAACGAACAGCTTGTGAGATTGCTAAAGAACATTTTGTGGAAGTTGAATGTAAAGATAAGAAAGGGAATACAACTGTGTATATGTATTGTATTATGAAACAGCCACCACCGCCCTATAATGGCGACGGTCCCAAATGCTGGGAATGTCCCAATTGTGGTCAACAAAACCCGCCCTCAGCTGAATACTGTGTAAATTGTGGTAAGGGACGCCCAGACCATGCCCCACCATGTTTATCTTCAAATGCAATTTCGAATGACACTTCCCCTTCTGCACCAACCCTTGAACAATCCCCTGGTGGCCATTTTGATACACCCACACTCCCTGTTACTGGCAGTCATTTTACTACACCCAATTCCAGTAAATCTCTCATGGTACCTCCCCCTACGGGTATTCATTTTAATGTACCCAATCTATCTAGTGATCATCTCACTACACCTAAGCATACAGGTACTTCATATTCTACCCATGTTGCTGCTGTTGTTAACAGAAGACCTCATGTTAAAGTCACTATGCCTCAAATCATATTACAACCAAGACCCAATGCTTCACAGCCATTATACCCCTTGCTTACTTCCTCAGGGGCCTATTACATACCTACTTGTGATGTATCTCCAATTATGATGATATGCCCTGAAGATCCACAAATTGAAATTTCAGGGGAAGAACAAATTTCAAAAGAAGAACTACAATCAGAAGAACAACAAGATGATCAGGAAATTAATTTGATGGATTTTGATCCTCTCCCCACTACTCCCTATTATAAAGAAACACCACAATCTGGACAAATAAAACATGAGACAGAAGATTATGAACAGGGATGGAACACAGTGGGAAGTGATGAAGAAGATACTAGAACTCCTAGTTCTTACAAGACTATCACACCGCGATCTAGGATGAAACACATAACTTCAAGGAAAACCTCAAAACAACCTAAAGTTCAGTTCAACACACCTGTTTTGACCACTTCAATCTGGAACATTGAAACTCCCCTCATCATAGCTGTAGGAGATCTTGTACAACAATCAACAGTGGCAATAGTAAATCCTACAAACCCATATCTTAGACATATTGGTGGCGATCGCATTCAAATGGAATGTGACAAAATTATAGGACGTTCTGGGGGTGCTCAACTTCCAGTATCTGGAGTAGTAATTACCTCCGCAGGTAATTTGAACTGTCGCTATATTATTCATGCAGTAGCACCGACATACCACAAAGAACATCATGAAGATTGCATGCGTTTACTAAAACAAACTATACATAACATACTCGAAGTTACTCAAGAACAGAAATACCATTCATTGGCTATTCCTCTTATCTCCGCTGGAATATTTGGTTTCCCAATATACCCATGCATTCACTCTATTCTGACTGCAATACTTGAACATTCACCTGTTCCGACACTGCATGAGATACGGATTATAGTACAAGACCTCTATACTGCTGATTGGTTAAAAGAAGTCTGGCAGGAAGTTAATCGACCCAAAATTCTTTCTGATTCAAGAGTTCCTCAACGTTTCCTGGATCAACAACACCAAAGGCAACAGCTCACTCCACTCATCGAATTAACACCATCATCACCACCACCACAATCAGAACCTGGACCCACACAAACTTCACATAAAGATCAGGAACCGGTATTGCCAAAACCCACCCTCCCGTTGTTACAACAACCACAACAATCTACTACTACTACCATAAAGCCACCAATTTATGTCCCATTTACCCCCTCTGAAGTACATAACCTAATAATTCAGTTGCCAGATCCGGACAGAAACCCTATGCCTTTTTTTCGTAGCCTGGATCAAACACAAAGGACATATTCAGCAAATTGTCTATAATGTTGCCAGTATAAAGGCTGGACACTCTTTCTGGCCAATCGTCAAGACAACGTTACACAAAGAAAATATAGATGATATCCATTCATATTCCTCAGGAGAAGAATTCTGCCGACGTCTTGAAGCTTGGGCAAAAGACCGTCTAGCAACATCTTCAATCAACATTTTCGACTCTGCTCAGGAAAAATCTGAAACTGTGGAGAAATATTACAATCAAATGCTAACTCTATTCCAAGATCAAGGAATTAAGATGAATACCAAGAGCCACCAAATTCTTTTCGCTACTTCCTTTGTAAAAGGTTTACTAAAACCCATCCGCCAATATTTTGAAACTACAAGGCCAGAATATGTGGATTTGCCCAGCACTCAGATCCTCCGAATTGCTAAAGCTCAAGGTAATTTATTAACTACCACATAAACTGAAGAACAACCTACAAAAAAGTCTGGAACCAAACTGGCCGTCCTACAAGAAATCTCTGAAGATCAACCAAAGACATCACCTCAACCAATTTTATATAACCAACCGATGCAAGTTTATCCATAATCTATGCAAATGGTCCCACAATCTGGATATCGACTACAAACTTTTGCACATCCTCAAACTCAGTTTCCGAATAAACAAAGAATGGAGACCAGAGTCTGTTTTTATTGTAAAAGATTTGGACACATTATGAAAAATTGTCGTAACAGACCTCATTTAAACATTAATGATCCACAGTTATATCCACAAATGTACAAACAACGTTATAGTCCAAATCAACCATACTTCCCACTCCCACAAGACAGACCTCAAGCAACCCGTGTAAATAACCCTTTCTATGGACCACAAACGGGACCACAAAATTCAATACTTAATCCTCAAATTCAAGAGTACTCTCCAAACGCCTATCAGCAAGAACCCTCACAAGCTGGGTTCAACCCCAATCATCCATAGGATTTTGGCAAGCCTGTGTCTACTATTTTTATCAATGCTACTCCATGCAATGTTTTAGGTCAGTCTGGACCCGTTCTAACTGTAAATCTCCCAATCAATGGTAATGAACTTCCTTTCCTAGTGGACACAGGTGCAGCCAGATCAGTTTTGAAAAAAGATCTTCCACCAGATGTCATACTTTCTCCTGATTTCATTTCATGTGTAGGAGTGGATGGAAATCCTACAGAGACCCGTCTGACATATCCAGTACCAGTTGGCTTACATGGCCTGATGTCTAGACTCCTCGTCTCCCCAACCTGTCCTACTAATCTATTGGGAGCAGACCTTCTCCAGAAAATGAATGCTACAATAAGATATGATTCTTCTGGCATGTATTTGGATTTTGAAACTAAACCTGCACCCGAATTGACATGCATCTTTCAAGCAATCCCTGCTTTCCTTGTGTCTAATCCTGAAGAATCCATCCCATCAGAATTCCTGTCTCAAATTCCAAACACTTTATGGTCCTCAGGACCAGATGACATTGGCCTTTTACCAGTTACACCTGTACAAGTTTTCTTAAAACAAGGAGCATCGGTACCAAGATTACCCCAATATCCTCTAAAAGCAGGTCAAGAACGATCGCTAGAAGACCAAATCAAAACCTTTCTACAGGCAGGAGTACTCATCTCATGTGTATCCCCCGCAAATACTCCTTTATTTCCTGTAAAGAAAAAATCCGCTCCAGGTGAACCACCCAAATATCGCCTGGTACAGGACCTACGAGCTGTGAATTCCGCTACAATTATGGAGACTCCCGTTGTCCCTAATCCTCACACCCTCCTCAGTACCATACCTCCTCATGCTATATACTTCACAGTAATTGATCTTAGTAATGCCTTTTTCAGCGTCCCTTTACATCAGGACTGTCAATACCTCTTTGCTTTTACTTATCGAGGAGCTCAATATACATGGACGAGGATGCCCCAGGGCGCTCAGAATTCCCCCAATCAATTTACCCAAGCTCTGCAAAACTTGTCTCCAACCATGGATTTTACAGCATCCTGAAATTGCTCTCTTGCAATATGTAGACGATCTTCTCCTTTGTGCCCCTAATCTCCACCTTTGTCAAATTGAATCTATCAGTCTTCTCCAACATTTAGCAAACATCAATTCTAAAGTTTCGCAATCCAAACTCCAGTGGTGTCGTATAAAAGTTATATTCCTTGGACATTATATCTCACAAGGAACAAAACATCTCACTGATGATCGGAAAAAAGCTATTGAAAATATTCCATACCCGCGTAATCTCAAAGAACTTCAAGGATTTTTGGGAATAATTACTTACTGCCGGCAATGGATCCCCAATGCATCTGCCCTCATGCAACCACTATATGACTCTTTCCAAGAGATCCTGGCCACTAAAAGACTATCTCCACAAGCTATGGATTGTTTTGACAACCTTAAACAACTGATTTTGAAAGCACCAGCATTAGGACTTCCAAATTACTCTGAACCCTTTAATCTCTTCATCTGTGAACACATTGGTCATGCCTCTGGGGTGCTCACTCAGAAACATGGTGACTCTATGAGACCTCTTGGATACTATTCTTGCAAACTTGACCCTGTTGCACAGACTGCACCCACTTGTCTCAAGGCTGTTATAGCTGCGCAAGCTCTTCTTGACAAGACTCAAGACATCATTCTGGGACACCCTGTTACCATTTTGGCTCCCCATGATCTTCAAGCAATCCTCAAACAATCTCAACAACCACATCTTTCTATGCAACGTAACATCCGTTTACAATGCTCCCGCTACTCTGCTTCCTCTCGCAAGGGGGGAAGATCCACGGGGAAGAAATGACATAGACCATGATTGCCTCGAACAAATGGAGGCTGAGACATCCCATCTTCCTACTGTCTCTGAAACTAAACTGGATAACCCGGATTATGTTTTCTTCACTGATGGCTCGAGATATGCAGATGATCAAGGACGGTTCCACACTGGATTTGCTGTGGTTACTTTGCAAGACACCGTGAAGGCTGCTTCCTTACCTCCACACATGTCGGCCCAAGAAGCTGAGCTAAAAGCTCTGGCTGAGGCTTGCATACTTGCGGAAGGAAAGACTGCTAACATCTATACAGATTCAGCCTATGCATACGGTATCGCACATGACTTTGGCCTGAAGTGGGCCCTGCGAGGTTTCCAGACAGCTAGTGGAACGCCTATCAAGAACTATAAAGCTGTCAAGACGTTGATGCAAACTCTCGAGCTACCAAAACAAGTAGCAGTTTTGAAGGTCAAGGCTCATAGCAGAACAGAGACAGAGGAGTCAAAGGGAAATCACAGAGCGGATTTGGCCGCCAAGGCTGCAGCACTTTTTCAGCCGAAGCAAGAGGATGTTTGGGTGCGAGAGAAAGCAGAGGCGGGTATATATATCCTGACAAGAGCGGGAAAGAAAAAAGAGGAAGAAGAAGAGAAGACCCAGCAACAAGGAGTGCCGAATCCAGGAGTTGCACTTTTAAGACAGTTTCAAACTCAAGTAAGTCCAGAAGAAAGGAAAATATGGGAAGAAAAGCTAGCTGAACTACAACAAGATGGATTCTGGAGAAAGGGCAAGAAATTGTGCTTACCCAAGGCACTGTACCCAGCTGTAGTACAATGGGCTTATGATACTACTCATAGAGGGAAGAACCAAATGAATGATGTGATTAACAAAATATATTTGGCACCTGGAATTACTACAATAACCACCAACTATTCAAGAAGTTGTGAAATATGCAACACTTGTAACCCAGGAGGAATGATAGCAACACCGAAGAAACATTTAGCCAAGCCGTTATATCCATTCCAGAGGATCCAAATCGACCACATGGAATTACCCAAGAGCGGAAAATACAAATATGTTCTAGTGGTGGTGGACATGTTTTCAGGATGGCCTGAAGCTTATCCAGTCAGCAATATGACTGCCAGAACTACTGTAAAGAAACTATTGACTGAAGTAGTTTGTAGATTCGGAATACCAGAAATTATTGAAAGCGACCAAGGACCGGCCTTCATTGCGGACATAACCAGAGAACTTTGGAAGCTAGTGGGAGCTGACCTGGGCCTACACAATCCTTATCATCCACAATCAAGTGGAAAGGTGGAAAGAATGAACGCTACTCTGAAGAATAAGATTCTGAAAGCTAGTAAAGAAACTTCTCTCCCCTGGCCCGACATTTTGCCCATTGCACTTTATTCTATCAGAAACACACCTAGACAACCCACTGGCCTCACTCCCTATGAAGTGTTGTTCTTAGGCCCACCCAGGCTGGGGAGGTACCACCCACAACAATTAAGTGCAGGGAATGATAATCTTGTGAAATATGTTGTAAGTTTATGTAATGAATTGAAAATAACCCATGCTACAGTGTTCTCATCTATTCCAGATCCAGACTCTGACCAAGAGACGCACACGTTACAACCAGGTGACTTTGTGCTGGTGAAAAAACACGTCAGAGATTCTCTAGAACCCAGATTTGAAGGACCATACCAAGTTCTTCTAGTATCCCCGACTTCAGTGAAGCTTGAAGGGAAACCTACCTGGATACACGCTTCGCACTGCAAGAAAGTGGACCCTCCCAGTCCGTTATCATGAAGAATACCTTTATCCTTTACAAAATCTGTTTTGTTTGTATATGTGTGGCACAAGAGGTAGCGATCACCCGGGATGGGGGAATAGCTACTAGGGGAACAGTCACATTCTGGTACAATTCATCAAGTACCCAAATGGCGACCTTTAAGTTTGAGTTTTGTGAGGTTGCCAAATGCCAAGCTGTGGGTTGGGTGAGAGGGAGAGAGAGAGGGACAACCAGAGGGAATGAATGGCGATCTGAGAAGTCCAGCTGCAAAGGGGGGTCCCTCGCAAGGGGAGACTCGTCTCAAACTGGTGAAGCCTCCCAATCCCCTTCCCGCTCAGATCTACAGACATTCAAAGGAAACATGAGTTTGAATTTTAGGGAAAGATAGAGGACAGATTTCAATGTTTTTAGGGGGGACTGTGAAGGAGAGCAATAAGAAAAAACATGGAAATCTGTTACATCTCATCTGCTACATCTTATGTTATGCATTTAACAATGACTTTACCCAGATAACATAACAAGATTGTTTTAGCTTTGAAAAGCTTACGCAAGATAGGCCTTCAGACAGAAGCACCTAGTTCCTGTTTTGAATGACGAAGAGAATATTAGTCAGCCAACGCCTGAATAAGACTGCGCAGATGCAAAAGAAACTTATTGTATACATATATCCTGTTTTGTGATTTCATAAATTTATGCTCTATGTCCAAAAAAGGTTATATATTCTGGACATCCAATTATAATATGGTATGGAGATACATGTGATTTGATAACCACTCCTAAATCACTCCTAAATCAGAGAATTAAAATGAGACAGTGCTTCCTGAAAAGGAGGAGAAGTGTTTGGGCTTTCAAACCAGCAACTTCTGTGTGGTCTGGAGTTCTTAGCGTCGACGCATGCACTCAAAATCTAATTTGGACAGAGACAATCAATTGAAGGAAGGGATGAAAAAATAATTCCCTGACAGGCTCAGATATACGTTTGAGTCTCTCCTCATGACTGCTTGACCTAAAACACTGGAACACAGTCAAATTCAATTGTAATCCACGTGAGGTAATTTTGTAATCCAAACAGGTAACGTGTAATCCACATGGATAATATAAAATAGCAGCAAATAGAGAACCTCCCAAATAACCTGAGAAGAGGGGGAAAAGAAAAATAGGTGCGCTTAGGCGCAACTGGGAATTTTCTGCAGAATGGGGGGGGGGGAGTCCTGACAAGCCATGTCCATCTGGGTGAGAGTCAAACCGGGAGCAATAAAAACAAGATAAATTAAAAACAAGTGCCAACTAGCTCTCACCCATCAGGTCCAGTCCATGTTGTGGCTCCCATAGATCCAGACCATGAGGTGTCCTTTAAATCAGCCAGACAGAAACAGCCAGTTGTAGAAGGGTTCCTCAGATGAGGGACCTGAAGTCCTCCTCGCTGCTACTGCTACTGAAGGACATAAGAGGACGCTCCAGCCTCCTGTAGGCCACCTGGGCTGCCGTGGTTGAGCTCCACTGCTATCTGCTGCTAGAATTTGGACTTGACCGGGTGGTGGTCACACTTGTGAGCGCTGCTGCCACTCAAGCCTTCACCTTTCCAGATACTCCGGCCGGGACAGCAGGGGTAAGTACTTCTGGCTGCAGCGGTTCAGGCAAGGCTGCACCCAAGGAAGAACTGCCAGCTCCCCTGACTGCTGCTGACTTCATTTTCCATGGTAGCTGGTACTGGATCACTGTGGGGTGGAAAGTGAAGGATGATGTAGTCAGCTGACCCAGGTGAAAGGACTGTGGTGGAGGTGGTGGTGGCAATCCAGGGATCAGAGGCTCTGGCTGTGGCTCTGGTTTCTCTCTGAAATGGAGGGTGCCATCTGGTGACTCTTGTAGGCAGACATCCTGCGACTGCTGGATCATCTGGCCAGGTCTCGGCTGGTGATGCAGGTACCATGGGCTTTGATAATTACGTTACCCCGATAGCAAAGGGGCCTTTCAGGGATGCCATGGGGGTATATTCTACCTGATCCCCCACGTATAGGCTGTGATGGGGCAGGTAAGGCCGTTTCACAGACCTGCGGCCCACAAAGTACTCCTTGTGGTCCGCAAGGAAGCCACTGCCTTGCTCGACTGAAAACCAGAGGACGGTTCTTTATGCCGTTCCAGCGTAGGGTCTCCCGGCCTCGGATGGTCAAGCACTTGGATGACCCAGTCCTCCACCGCTTTTCTATAGTCCCATAGCGTCTGGGGATGGGCTGTCACTGATGCAGGCACGATGGGATTCAGCCGCATGGAAGGTGTTCTCCTCCTGGGCGGCGGAGTGGACGCTCCACCCGCCTCCGCTGCACCAGGTGCCCATGCGATTCTTGAGGTCAATTGTGACACTCTGATCTCCTCGGGCCATCTCTCCCCACTTCGGACGTAGTTGTTTCGCCATGCTGTCTTGTTCACCACTGGCTTGAACTGGAGAGGAGGGCGGAGTAATGAGGGAGGAGTCTTCACTCCCTATACTTGCAAATCGATAGTTCCCGGTGGGCCGGGCTGTTTTTTCCTGCTTCTGTTGGGGGCGTATCTTCACTTTTCGGCTCTTGAGGGGGCGCATCGTCATTTTCCCGCTTCTGGGGGACGGGGGGCAAGAAGAATGCGAACGTAGCGTACGTAGCATTAGCGTTCAAACGTTAAGACGATTAAGAATCGTATAAAGCGAATCTGAATAAATCCGGATTTGCTTCGGATTACGAAATAAGGAGGATTCGTAGTGAATATACGAAGCAGCAAATAGATTCGCTCATCTCTAATAGTAATTATAATAAAAGTAATAGTAATACTTACAGTAATAGCAATAAAAGTTACAATACTATAATACTGTACATGAAATCTATTATAAATAGTTTACGTATAAAAGTGTCTTTAACCCCTTCGCGACCGGAGCTTTTTTCGGTTCTGCATTTTCGTTTTGCGCTCCCTGCCTTCAAACAGCCATAACTCTTTTATTTTTCTGTTCACATAGCTGTATGAGGGCTTGTTTTTTGCGGGACAAGTTGTACTTTCCAACGCCACCATTTAATATTGCATACGGTGTAGTGGGAAGCGGGAAAAAAATTCCAAACCGGGTGAAATTGCAAAGAAAACGCTATTCCGCTACAGTTCTACGGGTTTCTTATTTACAGCGTTCGATGTGCATTAAAACTGATCTGTTACTTTCATTCTACTGGTCAGTACGAATCCGGCAATACCTAATATGTATAGTTTTTCCTGCGTTTTCATTGTGATAAAATAATTAGAAAGTTGCCCTTTTTTTTTTTTTTTTTTTTCCTTGTCAAATCTTGACCCCTATAACTTTTTGGTATTTTTGTGTACAGAGCTGTATGGGGGCTCATTTTTTGCGGGACGATCTGAAGTTTTTATTGATACCATTCTGGGGTGTGTATGACTTTTTGATCACTTTTTATTTAATTTTTTTTAGAAAAAAAAAGCGACAAAAAAACAGCAAATCGCCATTTGGACGCTTTTTTCCGCCACACAATTCGCCGTATTGGAATTTTTTTATTTTATTTCAAAAGTACGGGCGTTTTCGGTCACGGTGATACCCATGATGTCTATATTTATTGTTATTTAGGTATTTATTTTTTACTTATACGGAAAGGGGGGTGATTTGAACTTTTACATCTTTTTTATTTTTTATATATTTTTTAACATTTTTTTTAAATTTTTTTTTTACTATTAGAAAGCTCAAATATGGGCTTATATATTGTGGCTTTTTTTTTTTTCTTTATGAGCAATTCTGGGTTTTATAGACTCAGAAAACCATGAATTGCTCATTTCTTATCCTGGCCTGCCATCTAGTGGCCAGAATAAGAATTGCAGTTTGAAAACTGTAATCCTCACCAGCGAGGATTACAGTTTTCATATGGTGTACAGACACCCCGATTGGCCACACGGGGTGTCTGTACACCACCCGGAAGCGAACGCTTCCGGGTTTAGACGCAACTAGATGCCGTGATCACGTGTGATCACGGCATCTAGTCACCCCGGAAGACGCCGCCGACACAGTAGGTAGCGGCAAGTCTCTGCTGTTAGAAACAGCAGAGACTTGCCGGCCATGACGCCCGCCGCACCCGCGAGCGGGCGCCATGTGCCCGCATCGCCCCAGCGCCGTACATGTACGGCGCTGGTCGCGAAGGGGTTAAAGTGTTAATACAGGGAGATACACAGACTCTAAGGGGCCCCTGTGCAACAACAATATATGGGTCCCTTGATCTCCACTAGCTCCTCACCAGACACAGTAGGAAGCTTTTTTAAAGGGGTTCTCCGGGAATTAAGAAAATACTTAAATATTACTTTATCCTAAATAAATTTCGAAATACCTTTCATTAGTTATAATGGCTCGTTTTATCTGGGGAGCAATGATTAGGAGAAATAAAATGGCCGCCATCCTATTAGTGCACACAAAACCTGTCCTAATCACACAGGAGGACAAATTACTTCACAACACTGAGGTAAAGAGCTGCCTCATCCTCCTCTCTGCTCTGCTTGTCAAATACAGCTGATAAGATCTTCAGCTGAATCTCTGTAGGAATGGAGTTCATGAGGAGACATGAAGTACAGAGAGGATGGAAAGGACAGACCTTGGTAATAGAGACTGTAGACAAGGGCTGCTGCTCATTATCCAGAACCCCACCTCCTCTCTATATTTCATGTCTCCTCATGAACTCCATTCCTACAGAGATTCAGCTGAAGATCATACTAAACTGTACTGAGGAGGAAGAGGCAGCTCTTTACCCCAGTGTTGTGAAGTAACTTGTCCTCCTGTGTGATTAGGACAGGCTTTGTGTGTACTAATAGGACGGCGGCCATTTTATTTCCCCTGATGATTGCTCCCTTGACAAAACGAGCCATTAGAACTAATGAAAGGTAATTGGGAATAGATTTAAATTAAGGTAATATTTAAGTATTTTCATTTTCTCAATTCCTGTAGAACCTCTTTAAGGTGACAGTGAGTGGCCTTACTTACTGGGCTCTTGTGTAGCCAGACAGGTTACATACATGGTATATTTGCGTATGTAAAATCGTAAAGTACATGCAGTCCACCTGCAGTAAGTAATACATTGTTACTTACTATTGTTAGGGCTCCAGCAGTATTGTCATGTCAACAATATGTGACTACTGCCTCTTTACTGCACTGCTGAGGTCAGTGATTGGCTGCAGTGGTCACATATTGTCGACGTAATGTCACCACTGCAGCCGGGTAAACAGAAGCCTGCCGGGAGAACCCGATCCTCGTCATGGGAGCTGTCTAGTCTTTATTGCAGGTCGATCAAAAGTGTTGTTTGGTTTCCTTCTAAAACAGGACAACTCCTTTAATGTCTCCAGGTTGTACAGTAATCTAGGTTCCATTAAGTAGAGCCCCAGTTAGATATGGGCAGGAGGTTGTCCTGGTCTTATGCCAGTGGCTTCAAGTTTTGTAAGAATAAATAGGCTTTATGCACAATTTGAATAGTTTGAGTGGCAAAGACAAAAATGACACAATATAAAAGATACAAAAAAAGCCTAAAGATTGCAAAAAGATGACAAAAGATACATGCAAGATATGCAAAGAGGATATCAGCAAGATAAAAAGAAATTAACAGGCAATACAGTTATTTAGCTTCCATAAACAGGGGCAGCGTTGGATTCTGGTACCAGAGGATCCTGTGGTGGGCCCAGGCTCCGATACCATAGTAGTATCTGGAGCTGCCTTTAGAACCAGTCATTTGACACTGGGGGTTTATTTCTTTGAATCAAAATATGTTTAGATTTTATTGATGATATGGGGTTTGGCCACTGGTGGGCCCAAGGAACCCAAGTCTTACCCCGATCATGGAAAGTCTGCTATTGTACATTGTACTATTGAACACCTAGACTTACAGTGAGAGTTGTGCCGGGCCCTGGAAACTCACAGTTCTAGGTGAACCAAAGTCCTCAACATCTAATCCAATCTTACATTATATGCCCATAGTCAGGGGCGTAACTATCATGGTGGCAGACCATGCGACTGCTATGGGGTGCAGGGCAAGAGGGGGCCCAGTCTTAGTTGGGATTATCTCCTCTTCTACTGGAGGTGAAAACTTGGTCAGGACTCTTTTAGCAAATGCAGTAGAAAAACATCTCGAGGTTCTTGGGGGCCTGGTTTGAGCCTTGCTATGGAGCCCTTACTTCACTATGTATGCCACTGCCCATAGTGATTCTTTATGTAACCAACAGGGTCTTGATCACCTCATTTCCTTATCAGTTTTGTATTTGTGCATGTCATGAGATCTTCCCTCAGGAATTCCTTCTCCTTGTTGATAAAATTTTACTTTTCCTATACATACAGACTTTAAAATGTGACCATATTTCAGCCGTCTGAAGGTGAAAAACGACTCATAAATAAATCACTGATTAAACAATCTTACCTGCAGTCATATTCACATATACAGAAGCAGTAGCATTACGGAGGGTCACCGGATTCCTCACCACACACGTGTATATTCCTTGGTCCTCAGTTACAGCGTTACTTATATAATATTTGCTTGTCTTTTCCTCTGAAACTTTGTCATTTAATTTCCATTGGTAGACAGAAGATGGAAAAGAATCAGCAGAACATGACAATGTGATAGGAGAACCAGGCCTCACAAATAATGTACCTTCTATGTTTGCTTTATCAGGGCCATCTGCAAAACAAAAGAACAGCAGGTTCAAAAATGTAAGCCTCCTTCCTATAGACATAAGGTACGGTGACTCTTTGCTGAAGTAATTCCAATATTGTTATCTACCACATGCAGAACTTCTGAGAGGCCGGCCAATGATGGATATTTCCTAGAAAATGTTAACTGTAGTTTGGTGAACATCTAAACTTCCACGTAATGATGTTTGTACGGTTTTGGCCCATTCCCAGTATTCGACCAACCTATCTGTAGTGTCTACAGTCTACGAGGCACACAAGTTGGATACTTACAGGCAACATTAACACTGTAGGGATCACTGAGTTCCTTATGGTAAGGATCTTGGGCTTCACACTGGTATTCTCCTGAGTCTTCTCGTTTTACCTTGGTGAAGGTGAGAGTCTTGTTATCACCAGATAATTTGGTTTCAGAGGAGAAGCGAGTTCCACGCCTGGTCCACGTTATCAACATAGCACTTTGGATAACACAAGTTAAGGTGAATGGGTAATTTTCCTTGGGTTGAGTGGTAGAGGCTGTGATCATAGGCTTAGTGACTGGCCCTGTAGATTGAGGAATATAGGGGACAATTGTTATATACCGAATTTGCTATTTGAAGCAGAATAGTTAAAAGCTTGCAAAAGATGGTCATGATGGTCATTTATTATGACTTCCTGTGCCAGTTTTGGGCCCCCTTTCATGACTTTTTAAACACCCATGTCCCTAAATTCAGGTGACAATGGTGATTTAATGCTGTCCTCAACACTGGGGAGAGGTGGTGTGGGGGATTGGTGGGACTGGCATAAATGTTGATTGAAATCTACTCTAGTCTGGGCTGGAGTAGCGTTCAAACTAGGAGCAAGCATTGCCAGAGGATGTGCCTAATTTATGATGAGTCCAACTCTTAGTCATAAATTAAGCACATCCTCAGGCAGCACAAGGGATATCAAAGACCGGTGTAATACACCAGTCTTTAATAAATTATACCCAGAGTATCTCAGAATAACTTTTAAATATCATATTAGACAGGGGCGTAGCTAAAGGCTTATGGGCCCTGGTGCAAGAGTTCAGCTTGGGCCCCCCTTCCCTTAGTGCTGTGTGTGTC
This sequence comes from Rhinella marina, assembly GCA_900303285.1. Lineage (NCBI taxonomy): Eukaryota > Metazoa > Chordata > Amphibia > Anura > Bufonidae > Rhinella > Rhinella marina. The sequence continues at coordinate 86,602 of ONZH01018747.1, read as the reverse complement.
TTCTTATGTGGGACAAGGGTCTTTGGACCCCCTCAGGCTCCTGGGCCCGGTAGCGACTGCTACCTCTGCACCCCCTATAGCTACGCCCCTGATATTAGAGAATTTTGAGAAGACAACAACGTCCTTCATGGAATAACCAGTGTAGAGAGTTTACAAGAAGAGTCTCACATCCGACGATGGCATTGCAAGGCCATTAAGTACTTGTTACCAGATTCCTCCAAAGCTTACCACTGATTGATGGTGGCCCTAGCTGCAGGACATTTTATGATCAGATTATTAGAGCCTGCTACTGGAGCATGGTCCAGCTTTACAATCAAGATGGTTAGGCCCCTCTCCAGTGTCTGGGAATGGGCGTCAGCTCCTGCTCCTGGTAGTTGAGGTGAAGCATAGGAAAATATAGTGCAACAGGGAATGCCCACAGGGACACCTCTAAAGCTCAGTGTAATATAGACAATGGAGGGATTTACTTAGAGTTTTATGTCTGTTTTGAAGGGCCATTAGGGACCCATCTCAAGTGGGAGGTAAGGGAGTAGATTTTGAAAGGGGAATGTATGGATGTTATTTCACTTCTTCTCTTTGTAAAGTTTAATTTGTATAAGGCCAGGTCAGATAATTGTAAGAAAGAGAACAATGAGAAGCATCAATACTTCTTGATTACTTAAATTTTTGCCAGTTGGCTTCATTTTGGCTAGTATAATTGGCACAAAAGAACCAGAACTCAGTTAAACTCCTGCACCTGGGAACTGCAGGTAGAAATGTCTTGGTAGGAGACTGGATGGTTTACTAACCCATGTCATGAATTGTTAAAGGGAGTTTGTGACCGTATTTGTGGCCACTAACCACAAGCACGTCATCATATGGCCCCAACCCTACTCATAGCAAACCCACCCATCCCCGCAAAAGAAAGTAAATGAAATTCAAACTTGCCAGAAGAAGAGTCATGGACTCTTCAACAGCAGGAATGAGTACATGCACATTGAGGTTTACGAATGGTGCACCTCCCTTCACTGTGCATACAATATGTCCTACGAGCAGTAAAGCAACATGTACCATCCACAACTTTATCGATACATCTGTACTGAATGCCACTGGAGAACAGTTCCAAACTGATGATCAGGTTCAGGACTCTGAACTCCAGGTCCATAAAGGTAGGCCGGTGGTTTAATGACCCCAAATAAGGTGACAGGTTCCCATTAAGTAATAGATGTGTTCAAAGAGGAAGAACCAACAGGAAGTCTGTTTGCAATTAAGCAGAATGACAGGAACAGTGTAGTAACAGGCATAGCTTACAATTAGATGTCTCAGATGAGCAAACTTCTTGAGATTCACTTAGTGTCCAATTTGGCAAACTTTCAAAAAGTTTGATTCATATGCGAATCATTTAGTCACGAATTGAAGTTGCTCTAGGACTCAAATTATGGTTAAAAAAAAGTTATTTAAAGCCCCCCCCCTTTTAAGCTCTTAAACTCAATGACAGCAATAGCAAATAATTCCAGGGTAACACTAACATGGGTAAACGCATGACTGATGGTGTTAAACGGTGTGTTTAAAAGCAAACTGTGCCATTGTATGGGTAATTCCTAGGCTTTCAAAATGTTCCCTTATTAGGAGCAAATTATGGTTAATCACATATGTTGTTATGGGGAAAAAAAACAGTGGCTTGTTGGAACCAAGCGCCCATAAATTATGCCTCAATGCAGACAGATCTCTGCCCCTGTTTATACCCCCCCCACACACACACGTGTCAGAAGAAATAGTGGCTTGTTCTGCACAAACGTCCAAAAATGATCTCTTAACAGGGCAGAATGCCTGCTTATAATTATACCTGCACAAGTATAAATTGTTAGAAGAAAGAGTGGTTTGTTCTGAACAAGCCTGGAAAAATTCTTCCTTTTAATTGGAAGCAGCAGCAATACAGTGTGAATGTAGAAAGGTTACGGTAATAGTGCCTTGTGGCTGAAATCGAGGCAGTGGCAGTAGAGCACAGCATGAAACATACAAGGTAGTAGATGTGAGTGCGGTTGTTTAGGTGTAATAGTAGTAGTAATTGCAGCTGCGTAGCAGTATTAGTAGGGGCAATTGTGATAATAGAAGTGCCAGTAGGGGGATTAGCAGCAGGAAGTTGCAGCTGCAGCAACAGTGGCAGTAGCAGCTATATTTCAGAAACATGATTGGGGAGGCAGACGGACTGAAGTGGCATGATAATGGCAGCAGCAGTCATATGGTACATGAAGGCAGGCAGACTAACCATTGCGCCGCAATCTGCGCCAGAAATATGCCTAATATAGGCATATTTCTTAATAATAAATGACCCCCATAGTTTGCAAGACTGAAATCAATCCAGTTATCCTGCAAGTTGATCCAGAGGAAGAAGAAAACCCCTGTGAGGTAGAAGCCAATTTTCCTCATTTTAGGGAGAAGAAATTCCTTTCTGACTCCAATCAGGCAATCAGAATAACTCCATGGATCAACAACCCATCTCTAGTAACTATAACCTGTAATATTATTACCCTCCAGAAATACATCTTCTTGAACTTTTAGTGAATTCACCATCTCCACCTCCTCAGGCAGAGAGTTCCATAGTCTCACTGCTCTTACCATAAGAACCCTCTTCTCTGTTTGTGTAGAAACCTTCTTTCCTCCAGACGCAGAGGATGTCCCCTTGTCACATTCCTGGGGATAAATAGATAATGGGAGAGATCGCTGTACTGACCTCTGATATATTTATACATAGTTATTAGATCTCCCCTCAGTCAACTTTTTTCTAAACTGAATAACCCTAATTTTGATAATCTTTCTGGGTACTGTAGTCCACCCATTCCAGTTATTAGTTTAGTTGCCCTCCTCTGAACTCTCTCCAGCTCTGCTATGTCTGCCTTGTTCACAGGAGCCCAGAACTGTACACAGTACTCCATGTGCAGTCTGACTAGTGATTCTTTGCTGCATCCATTAATCTTTTGAATCTTGCTCAAAAAGCACCAATCCTGTGGAACACTCCCTGTCAGTACAGAGTCCTTAAATATCAGAAATAAGGGTCTGTCTACGACATTACTTAATTTTCTTATGACACTGGGGTGTATGTCATCTGGACCTTGTGATTTGTCTATTTTAATCTTTTAAGGACACTTCTGCACATCAGACAGGCCATTTTTAATGGGGAATTTACTTTTACATTCTGCATTTCATTTGATGATTTTCCTCAGTGAATACAGTGGAGAAAAAGAAATTGAATAACTTTGCTTTCTCCTCATCGCTCTCTGCAACTCCTCCCTCATCACTCTGTAAAGGGCCGACATTTTCAGGTTTAAACTTTTTTTTCCATTTATATAATTAAATAACATTTTAGGCTTAGTTTTACTCTCTTTGGAAATAAGTCTCTCTGTCTCCAGCTTGCCTGCTTTTATATGTCTTTGACATATTCTATTTTGTTCCTTATAGCTTTTCAATGTTTCCCCACTACCTTCATGTTTTAGTGATTTAAATGCTTCCTTTTAGTCATTTATTGCTCCCTTGACATTTCTATTTATCCACATTGGTTTCTTCTTGTTCCTCACCGTTTTATTCCCCCTAAGGTATGTACCTCTCACAATTTGAGTTTAGATTTAGGGATGAGCGGATCGGTGGATGTCCAGGTTCAAGGGGTTCAGCTGAACTTCGTTTCAAAGTTCGGTTCAGGTTCTGAACTTGACCCTGAACAACTAACCCCATTGAAGTCAATGGGGACCCGAGCTTTGGGGCACTAAAATGGCTGTAAAAAAGTCATAGAAAGGGCTAGAGGGCTGCAAAAGTTTCCAAAGTGGGCATAACAGCGGATAGGGAAATGACTTAAAATAACATAAAATACATAAAAATAAAAAATAACAATCTTGAACCAAGAGGCGGAGGTCCAAGTGGAGTAGGAGGTTGAGGAGGCTGTGGACATGGCGGCGTAGGTGGAAGAGGTGGAGGAGGCAGAGGTCTAAGTGGAGGAGGAGGAGGCAGACGTGACGTTACAAGAGGCAGACGTGGGGGTGCAGGCAGATGTAGAGGTGCAGACGGAAGAGCTCAATAACCTTTTTTTAATCTGGTTTTTTATTTTTTTTATTCTTTTATTTTTCTTATTCTTTTTTTGTTTTTGTTTTTGTTTGTGGAGGCCACAAAACATCGGGAAATTGCAAAGAAAACGCACAAACTGCGATGGAATATAGCAATGGCTGGTTGCGGCCGGTATACTTCTTTACTATGCCCAAGGTACAGTCAAGTCCTGTGTGATCCATAGCTGTTCATTTTAATGAACGTGAGCTTGTCCACATTGGCTGTGGACAGGTGGATGCGCCATTCTGTAATTACCCCCCCCACCGTGCTAAACATACGTTCGGACAATACACTTGCCACAGGGCAGACCAGCACCTCCTAGGTGTAAAGGGCAAGCTCAGGCCATGTGCCCAATTTGGAGACCCAGAAGTTAAATGGGGCAGACCCATCAGTCAGTACCCGCAGACATGTGGACACGTACTGTTCCACCATGTTACCGAAACGCTGCTTCCTGCTAAGACGGTCCATATCAGATGGTGGTGCTGGATATTGTGGTGTGCAGACAAAGCTTTTCCAGATTTTGGACATGCTAACCCTCCCTTCTGAGGTGGTGGCGGGACCTCTGCTGTGTTGGTGACATCCTCCTCCGTCTCCTCGTGCTGATAGAGGAGTCTGCCCAGTTCTCCAGGAACCCAAACCCTTCCTTACTACACCAGTTCTTGAGCCATGTGTATACCTGCCTAATCTCCCGCTGACTTTCTGGTGTGGCTCATGGTACCGGTAGTATTTAAGAAAATACTACCTTTGAGGTCCTTGCCCTGAGCTTGAACAGGCCTAGAATGTAGGCGAGTTCATACGCTGGAAACCTGGGACCCTAACTGTCCCTGAAGGACCCTGAAGCCTGTGACTGGAATGAGACAAACTGTTCCTCCACCAACCTGGACGAACAGTAGTCTCCCCTCAGGCCCAAACACCAAAGCACACAGAAGATACACACAAATAAACGAAAGGGAAAGAAGACACTTAACTTTCCTGAAGATAATGGCAGCAATGGGATCTCCACAGAGAAACACACATAATTGATAAAACACCTACACCTGAAGGGGGAGGGTGTGGTAAATGCCAGCAACAAAACAACCAAAGGAGAACCTGTCAGTTTAACCCACGGGTTGCCAATCTGACAGACCTCCTGATACCTGTCGCAGGAATGTCCATGACAGTTATGAGGTCTCATGGGGGTCTGAGCATTGATATGGGGGCCTGAACATCTGATATGGGGGCTGAGAATCTGATATGGGGGCCTGAACATCTGATATGGGGGTCTGAGCATCTGATATGGGGGTCTGAACATCTGATATGGGGGTCTGAGCATCTGATATGGGGGTCTGAGCATCTGATATGGGGGCCTGAGCATCAGATATGGGGGCCTGAGCATCAGATATGGGGGTCTGAGCATCTGATATGGGGGTCTGAGAATTGATATGGGGGCCTGAACATCTGATATGGGGGTCTGAGCATCTGATATTGGGGCCTGAACATCTGATATTGGGGCCTGAACATCTGATATGTGGGTTTGAGCATCTGATATGAGGGTCTTAGCATCTGATGTGGGGGTTTGAGCATCTGATATGGGGGCTGAGAATCTGATATGGGGGTCTGAGCATCTGATATGGGGGTCTGAGCATCTGATATGGGAGTCTGAGCATATGATATGGGGGTCTGAGCATCTGATATGGAGGTCTGAGAATCTGATATGTGGGTTTGAGCATCTGATATAGGGGCTGAGAATCTGATATGGGGGCCTGAGCATCTGATATGGGGGTCTGAGCATCTGATATGGGGGTCTGAGAATTGATATGGGGGCCTGAACATCTGATATGGGGGTCTGAGCATCTGATATTGGGGCCTGAACATCTGATATGTGGGTTTGAGCATCTGATATGAGGGTCTTAGCATCTGATGTGGGGGTTTGAGCATCTGATATGGGGGCTGAGAATCTGATATGGGGGTCTGAGCATCTGATATGGGGGTCTGAGCATCTGATATAGGAGTCTGAGCATATGATATGGGGGTCTGAGCATCTGATATGGGGGTCTGAGAATCTGATATGTGGGTTTGAGCATCTGATATAGGGGCTGAGAATCTGATATGGGGGCCTGAACATCTGATATGGGGGTCTGAGCATCTGATGTGGGGGTTTGAGCATCTGATATGGGGGCTGAGAATCTGATATGGGGGTCTGAGCATCTGATATGGGGGGGTCTGAGGATCTGATATGGCGGTTTGATTTGAGGGACATTATTAATATTGGGGGCACTGTTAGAGTGCACTCTGGCAGATAATTATTTTTATTGGTGGGACTTTTGGTAGCACTATTATTGTGGGGGGCACTCTGGCTCATTATCTGCTTGGCGTAATTATTTTTGAGGAACATTATGGATATGCTGTTAGTGTCAAAAATACTATTTCCTGGGTGCAATTATTTTAATTATTTTTATTTTGTTAGCTTGTTATTTTATTTATCGTCTGTTTGTTAAACTCTGCAGAGACAAGAGATGGCTGAAAGAAGTCATCATGGTGGTCTGGTCTGAATGGAGAAGATGAGGAAAGAGAATGTCTGCATCTGAGAAGACGTTACTAGATATAAGAGGTATGTGGTGATATATTCTTCTGTATGTTTGTAGTGCTGTATGTAATAGTTTCCAAGTATGTATTTAACAGTAGGGCTGGAGGGAAGGGGTCAGGTTGAGAATTTGGCATGGGGGGGCACCATTAAAATTTTTGCCTATGGCAACAGAGAAGTTAGGTGCACCCCTGCCCCATGCCACAAAGCAGAGAGGGAAGGGAGTTGAGGGCAGGGACATTCTTTGCACAGGGGCCCTCTGCTGTCTGTGTCTGCCCCTGCATGAATGGATGCCTGATAGATTAATTGGCTGCCTATAAGTAGTGCAGTGTATTATGTACAGTAAGCGATCAAGGGATCTCATGTTCAGATCTCCTTGTTAAAAATAATCTAAAAAATGTTTTGACGTGTATAAAATTTTTTCTTAAAGGACATCTGTTTGTAGATTTGTACCTATGACACTGGCTGACCTGTTACATGTGTGCTTGGCAGCTGAAGACATCTGTGTTGGTCCCATGTTCATATGTGTCCGCATTGCTGAGAAAAATGATGTTTTATTATATACAAATGAGCAAAAGGAGCAACGGGGGCATTACCATTACACCTAGCAAATTCAGCTACCTTTGCACTTTGATAGACAGGACCAGGTGTGATCACGTTTACACTGCCCGGTTCTGCAAATCAACGTGCAGAGGTCGTGACAGTTGCAGAGAGAGCAGAGCCTCTAGGTATAATGGCAACGCCCCCATTGCTCCTAGAGGCTCATTTGCATATAATAAAACATAATTTTTCTCAGTAATGCGGACACATATGAACATGGGACCAACACAGATGTCTTCAGCTGCCAATTGCACATGTAACAGGTCAGCCAGTTGCTAATGGATTTCTTTTTAGAGAAAAAAAACACAAAAACAACATTTTACCAATAAAGTATATTCTATTATTGGAAAAAAAAATAATAATGTGCCATGTCTTTACAGGGGGTTGTCCATCCTTTACTAAGGGATGGCCTAACCTCAGGATAGGCAATTAATAGCCGACATACCTCAGCCCCACCTATCAACTGTTTAGCTCCGCCCCTGGATGTTGGTGCTGGAGCTATTGAAGTCAATGGGAGCAGCACTGTAGTAACAAGCTCCCTTCACTACATGGTTGACAGGGTTGGGGCTGACTACTGGTGACGGAGCTACAGCTGATCGGCAGGGGTGTGGGATGTTGGACCGCCATTGATCAGCTATTGATTGCCTATGCTGAGATTAGGCCATCACTTAGTAAAGGCTGGACAACCCCTTTAAGTTGAACTGTATAAAAAAAACAAGAGGCGCAGCGTGAATTTGTAACATACAGAAAGGTGGAAATTGATACTTACCATACAAAGTCAGAGTCACATTTAGGGTCTTTCTTATATTCCCTGAAGCCAATATAGTCACTATATATGTTCCCTGGTCTGTGGTCTGAAGATCCTTGATGTGTAATGATCCGTTAGCAAAATGCGTGAAGCTACTTTGATTGTACAGAGGTCCGATAGATAAATCTGAGCTTTCAGGAAAATAAACTAGGATTTGATATTCAAGCTCTGCTCTTGGTCCTTTATACCAGGCAAAAGCAAGAATTGTCTCTTTAAGGTCAGTGATACTCAGCATGACGGACCCTTTAGTGATTGGATACGGAGGGATCAGCTGGATACCAGTCATTGCACTGGTCACATCCATCGTGAGGATGAGGAGAACTGAAAGAGAAAAAAAATCTTCAGTTTCTTGTACTCTTATTTTTATATAATCTTAAAACCTTTCGATAAAACATAAGCAATCATTATTGACCAGGTTCATAAATTGGTGGGAAGCTAACTGTGGAATCTGCCACTTTACCTAGGACAGGGTAATTTGCTAGGGCAGCCCAGGGTGAAAGAAACCCTAGGTATGGTTCTGACACCACTACAGGAGATATGGAACCTCTACCATCTGCTTGTTCCAAACGTCCAATCCCAAAGTGGACCGAACCGTGTAAATGCAGTCGTAGTTGAAGAAAAGTCTGTGACCTGCTCGTATCAGGGATGTCACAAGAAGGTATTAGTTGAATTCTTTATTGGATAAATGACTCATTTTGGAGCCTCATCAGGTTCCAGAGGTTTAATCTGAATAAGGAGCATGTCCTGCTCCGAAAAATTTAACTGATTCAACTGATAACTTCTTGTAACATCCCTGATAGGCGGAGTGCATAATGGGTGTGTCAATAGTAAGTGGTGACCCCCAGGGCTGTGGAGGCGGAGTTGGAGTCGTGAAGGCGGAGTTCTGATTGGTTGCTATGGGCAACAAAGAAACTTCTACACCTAGACAGTTTTCATACATAAGGCCCTTAGTGAGCTGTACCCAGAGAAAAGCCTGATACTGAAAGTTCAGAGTAAAGATATCTAGTAAAACATATATTACAAACTTTTTTTGTCATGACATCTGTACTATTGATTTATGCAAAGTTTGTTTAAAGTTATGGCTTAAACATGCGCCATGTATGAGGGAGTCGGAGTCAGAGTCGGATTGGAAGTCGGAGTTGGAGTCGGGGCTTTGGCTTACCGACTCCACAGCTATGGTGACCACACCAGTACAGCCCAGATGATATAGTCACCACACTAGCACTGCTAAAATGATATGGTCTCCATACTAGCACAGCCCGATGATATGGTCAGTGGTCACCACACAAGCACTGCTCAGCATATATGGTCTTCACGCCAGTACTGCTCAGATGATATGGTCACTACACCAGCAGAGCCCAGATGATATGGTCACCACACCAGCAGAGCCCAGATGATATGGTCACTACACCAGCACTGCTCAGATGATATGGTCACCACACCAGCAGAGCCCAGATGATATGGTCACCACACCAGCAGAGCCCAGATGATATGGTCACTACACCAGCACTGCTCAGATGATATGGTCACCACACCAACAGAGCCCAGATGATATGGTCACCACACCAGCACTGCTCAGACGATATGGCCACCACATCAGCACAACCCAGATGATATGGTCACTAGTGTTGAGCGAGCATGCTCGGCCGAACTCGCTGTTCGGCCGAGCATGCCTACGCTCGGGTCCGCTCGGTGTTCAGCCGAACACCAAGTGTACTCGAGCGCAATGCTCGAGTCTCTTCCCCGCACTGTAATGTTTACACCATCTCTTCTGCGTGGATGGGCTGAAGAGGAGGAAGAGGACGAGAAGGATATTGAGAGTCATGCTCCTGGTAGGGAGAGCAAAGCCTTGTTTGTTGGGACTCTGGCACACATGGCCGACTTCATGCTAGGCTGCCTTTCATGTGATCCACGCGTTATACGCATATTAGGCAACACGGATTACTGGTTGTTCACCCTTCTCGACCCCCGCTACAAAGAGAACTTCCCATCTCTCATTCCTGTGGTGGAGAGGACAAGTAAAATGGTGCAATACCAGAAAGCCCTTGTCGAAAAATTGCTCCACAAATTTCCATCCTCCGTTGGTGGCAGAGTACGTAGTTCCTTGGCCACCTGAGGAGGGGAGACGAGGGGAACACACAGCAGTTCCAACAAAGGCAAGGCTACACTCTCCAAGGCCTGGGACAGTTTTATGACACCCCGCCAGCACCGTCACCCTGATGAGCGGCCGAGTGTGACAAGGAGGGAAAAGTTTTGAAAGATGGTAAAGGAGTATGTAGCTGACCGTGTCAACGTCCTCAGCGATCCCTCTGTGCCGTATAATTATTGGGTGTCTAAGCTGGACATGTGGCACGAACTGGCGCTCTACGCCTTGGAGGTGGTGGCCTGCCTTGCCGCCAGCGTTTTGTCTGAGCGGGTATTTAGTCCCGCTGGGGGCATAATTACCAATAAGCGCATCCGCCTATCAACTGACAATGCTGACAGGTTGACGCTTATCAAAATGAACAAGGCCTGGATTGCCAATGACTTCTGTATTCCGCCAGAGGAAAGCGGCTTAACATGAAGGAACCTTAAATCTGGCTTTTAGGGTGTATTGAATACACTGTATTATCATGCACCCCTTCCCTTTCTCGTCCTCTTCCTCCATCATATGAAACAGCTTATTAGGCAGCCCTCGAAGTCCACCAGCTGGGCCTGCGCCCAAATTTTTTAGCCGGTCAGCTCACCAGCTGGGCCTGCAACATAATTTTTTGGCCTGTCAGCTCACCAGCAGGCACTCAACCATAATGTTTTACACGCTTAGCTCACCAGCTGGACCTGCAACATAATTTTTTGGCCTGTCAACTCACCAGCAGGCACTCAACCATAATGTTTTTACACGCTTAGCTCACCAGCTGGGCCTGCACCCAAATTTTTTTTGTCGGTCAGCTCGGAAGCAGAGTGTCACCCTTAAATTTTTTGGACGGTCAGCTCAGCATTAGCGTGTCACACTTAAATATTTTTAACGGTCTGCTCTTCTGCAGAATGTCACATCAAGAATATCATTTTTTTGGACAGTCAGCTTGGCATTAGCGTGTCACACTTAAATATTTTTAACGGTCTGCTCTTCTGCAGAATGTGACATCAAGAATATCATTTTTTCGACGGTCAGCTCGGCATTAGTGTGTCACACTTGAAAATTTTTAACGGTCTTCTCTTCTGCGGAATGTCACATCAAGAATATAATTTTTTTGGACGGTCAGCTCGGCATTAGCGTGTCACACTTGAAAATTTTTAACGGTCTGCTCTTCTGCGGAATGTCACATCAAGAATATAATTTTTTCGACAGTCAGCTTGGCATCAGCGTGTCACACTTAAATTTTTTGGACGGCCAGCTTGGCATCAGCGTGTCAACCTTAAATTTGGGACAGTTTGATAAAGTGCGGTGGTAGCAGCATGGAGTCCTATTCCATTATTCAGAGCTCAAGTATTGAGTCGACCCGGCTTAGTTTGAACACTCAAATTTTTTAATTAAATGATTCCGGCCCCGGGACACTCAACGAACAGCACCGGGGAGGCGCCGAGAGGCAGGGGCTCCAACAGGTGGTAGCTCACCTCCCTGCAGACAGCCAACTTGATCCCAAGATCAAACTTCAAGCTTTTTAAGTGCAGCAACTTAGATAAACGCTATTGGACCTGGAATTACCGAGGAGAGCGAGAGTGGAACGGCTGATGCGGCACACGCCTCTGAGGGGGCCAGGGCCTCCCGCGGTGGATAGCAAAAAAGAAACAGTCGTCAGCGGCTCTTAGCGGTGCAGTGGCAGCAGCATGTGTCCCTTAAATTTTTTTTATGGTCAGCTCGGCAGCAGAGTGTCACTCTTAAATTTTTTGGATGGTCTGCGCAGCAGCAGAATGTCACCCCTATTGTTTTTGAGTGTCAGCAGCAGGCCATCAATGATAATTTTTCACAGGTGTGTCTGATGCCCTACTTTAAGTGAAATAAAGGATGTATTGGAGTGCCTGATCCTTGTAATTTTTGACAGCCCTTTCCCTTAGTGCATAGGCTTTATGAGTGTCGGAGTCCCACAATTATACCACAATGTGAATGAGGCCCTCCTTTATATGATATACCTGTTGTATGGGAGTGCCTCATCCGTGTAATTTTTGGCAGTACTTGCGCTTAACGTACAAGTAAATCTATGTTTCCTAACAATATTTCCTGTAAAATCGATGTTATCTTGGGTTTTTTGGGGGTATTTTTGTCATTCCGTAAAAGTGGCGTAATAGTCGGCCATCATCTTTAATAGCAGCGACTTCAGTGTCCAAGATGCATCCAGACATCCTCCCCATGCTGTTCCCTAACCATTTCTGTGGTGTTTCCACCATTTCCTGACGTTTCCCTATGGACCAGACACCATCCCACCATCCCCTCATCTGAGCAGGGGGTGCCTGGTCTTCTCCCATTGACTTCCATTATACTCGGGTGCTCGGCTGAACACTCGAGCACCACCTAGTGTTCGGCCAGAGCACCCGAACATTGGGGTGCTCGATCATCACTAGTCACCACACTAGCACAGCCCAGATGATTTGGTCACCACACTAGCTAGCACAGCCCAGATGATATGGTAACTACACAAACACAGCCCAGATTATATGGTCACCACAGCATGATAGAACGGTATTAAAAAGCATTAAAACAGCATTTTAGCGGTTTAAACACATTAAGTCTAGTGATGGGTTCCCTTTAAATACTATTTTACTATTTTATATGACAAGGTGCAGACAGTTTCACATGTACTGTATGTTCTCGCTACAAGACTTTGCTTCTGCTGGGCAGTGATTACTATAGTTACATGATCATCACGTGCCATGTCTGATAGGATGTTTCTTATTTATAGTAAAGATACATAGCTACTGGCAGAACACTCACTTGCTAATTATCACTGATTTATTAAGGCAGCACTGCATATATGTGAATCTTACCTGTTTTTATAATTCCCTTCATTCCAGATGGAGTGTTGTGAGACCCTTTGTAGATCTGTCTGAGAATTAGGAAGTTGCATGCGACAAAGAAGCTGCCACTCTTGTGTAAGTCTTATTAAGCAATAAAGAAGTCTTCGAAATATGCTTCAATGTTGTGTAAACTGACACCAACCCCCCTCACTCACACACACAGACCAAAAACTTAACTAATTTTGTCTGTTTATAAAATATAATATAACAGATGCACCTCTGTTTACCAAAACAACAGGAAAGAGTTAAGGTAACAATTACCTTAAAGGGGTTGTCTTGCTTTAGTAAGTGGCATTTATCATGTAGAGAAAGTTAATACAAGGCACTTACTAAAGTATTGTTATTATCCATATTGCTTCCTTTGCTGGCTGTATTCATTTTCCATCACATTATACACTGCTCGTTTCTATGGTTATGACCACCCCACAATCCATCAGTGATGGTTAGAGATGAGCGAATCTATTCGTCGATTTGTTAATTTGTATTGAATCTTGGAAATTTTCAGCTGCGAAGCGAATCCGAATATTAGGTAATTTGCTTAGTTAAGATTCAAAAATGCTCCTAAGGCTTTCTGCGCATTCGCTATGTACTTGTCCGATAAATTGTACGATAAAGCTACGTATGTTACTCTATACGCTGTTGCGTACAAATACAAGTAATTAGCGAACTTTTACTGTTAGTTCGTTATTCGTGCTTTAAAGGCTGAAAGCGGTCACCTGACGTAGTGGGCAGGGCTTGCTCTGATTGGCTCAGGCTCGGTAAGCCAGTGACACATCACTTCTGCTGCGACTGCTGAGACGAGCAGAAGCACTGTGTGTGAAGTTCTGCGACATTGAGACCTGTGTTGTTGTTGGTATGTAATTGTTCAGGGAATCCATATTACACATCAGGGATACAGTCAAGTGCAGGGCCAGTGCAGGGCTAGTAATTATTCAGGCAGGGAGAGAGACAGGAAGAGAGACAGGGACAAAGACAAAGACCAGCTGCAGGGCCACAGAGTGAAGTGAAAAATGTCTGGAATGGATAAGCAAAAGAGTTCCAGTTCCAGCCAGACCTCGAGCTCTAAAAAAAGGGAGAAGGTGGCACAGGGCAGCAGTGCCAAAGGACCTGTAGCCGGAGCTTCTACTTTTGCAATTCATAATACTTGGCCGGTGTTCCACCGGACTAATCCACCAAGGCACAAAATTGTAGTGGAGGAGAAAGTGGATGACATAGTGGAGTGGATGGCACGCTCTTCTCAGTCTCAGCCGGATGATCTGCTGTCATCTGCTGATACAGTATCCATATGTAGCCAGGGGTCAGACTCAGAGCATTCCTCCTGCTCCACCATTCCTCTCCAGCAAAGCCCGTCATTTTCGTACACAATTTGTACGCTCATTCGTACGTGTTTACAGAAGTTGCGTACCTTTTAAAACTGAACTTCGTTATTAGTGTGCGAATGTTCGCTTAACGCCCTATAATAACGTATATTTTGTACACAGATTTAACGAATATATTTGTCGAATATACGAATCTTATGAAAAGTTTGACGAATGTTCGGCGAATAAAATTTTTAATGATTCGCTCATCTTTAGTGATGGTCATGCTTGCACACTATAGGAAAAAGCTCTGGCCTCTCTGGTGGGTGTGATGGTGGGAGCTGACATAGGCTGGTGTTTCTACCTATAGTGTGCAAGCACGACCACTGCTGACGCATTGCAGGGTGGTCATAACCATGGAAACTAAAACACACCTTTTTTAAAGGGGTTCTCCGAGTTATATATATTGATGACCTATCCTCAGGATAGGTCATCAATATCAGATCGGCGGGGGTCCGACACCCGGCACCCCCGCCGATCAGCTGTTTGAAGAGGAGGCGCGCACTGTACCAGCGCTGCCTCCTCTTCACTGTTTACATGCTGGCCGTAAAAGGGGTAGTGGTGAGTAGGTGTAATTACACCTAGCCACCCTATTCATTTCAATGGGAAGGATCACTTCCATAGACTTGTATGGGAGCGATCCTCCCCATTGAAATGAATAGGGTGGTTAGGTGTAATTACACCTACTCACCACTACCCCCGTTATGGCCAGGCTCTGGTGTTTCGTGTACAGAGCCTGGCCACTCCCTCAAGCAGGGAGAAGCCTGTACACGAAACGTCACCACTGGAGCCGGGTGGATGACGTCGGTGGTCACGTGACCCGCATCGGCCGTGTTGAAACACGGCGAAATAAATAGTAAGTGTGCATTACAAAAGTTTACTTTGCTAGGTTTTAATTTCTCAGTAAGTCCAACTATCACTAATGGTTCCTAACTGAACCACTCCTAAATAAGATATTCACCCCATAGACACAACGGAGTCTCTTACGGTTCCAATACTACAATGATACTTTATTAATATATTCTATTAAAAACATTTTACAGCCCAAACATTTCATAGCTATTAGCCAAGGAAACTGCTTAACAATAAAAGGTGTCTCTAACTGCCGGTGAGGGTATATACAATTATAACTGACAGTGCATACTCCGTTTATATCCTCATTACATCACGAGTAAAATTGCACCATGGAAGAGACTGATAATCACCCAGCCTAAATGACACAACATGACTCACCCAATACCGGCAGCAGACACCTTACCTCCTCGACGCGCGTTTCGCGTATCGCTTCCTCAGGAGAAGAAGCTAGGTTTTAAGCAAGATTAGATAAAGTTCTTATAACTCAGACAACCCCTTTAACCCTTTCAACATAAGCTTGTTCCAAAACACATTCCTAACTAAATTATTTAACCCTATACCAAAATCATATTATAAAACTCATCTAATTAAACCTATACACAACATAACGTTCTTTATATTTTTAACTAACCCATCACCAAGAGCTTATCCTCCCTACATCTATTCTCACAACATAAAATAGACATACAATGCACAAGCTTTGTCAAAAGCCAGGATTTCAGGCTGACTTTCTAGCCATAAGATGGATATAGTCAGTTTACCTTCCAATGGCAGCATTGTGTACAATAAGCCATACAAGACTAATTTACTAACATTTACGCAAGGACTACCATAGATGCCCCGAATTTATGACGAGGCACATGCCTTGTCATAAATTAGACAAATCTAATGACAGCACAAGGGGGAAACTAAGACCACTGTACAAAGCTGTCTGTCACAAACCAGCAAGTGTGAACCCACTGTGACACATGACCAACATCCTCTAAGGGCGTTGTCTAAGTGAACCCCTCATTCTTCACAGTACCCCTGATGGTGGGGATACACCAGGTCGCTACCTGTTGAGGAGGATTGGCAGACGAGGCAGCTGGTCCAGACGGACCAGGAGGTACCAAAGCAAGATACCAGAGGTACAGATGCAGTCAGCAGGCCAAGTCTTAACCAGGAGCAACAGTGCAGGACCAAAGGATGAGGCAGAGGCGACACAGGTACAGGTCAGACAATCTGGGTCGACAACAGGAGAGTGGTGAATAGGGAAGCAGTGGCAGCAGATCACCTCTGAATACAGCGCCCGGGACTGCGTCAGTAAGCAGGGGAACAGCAGTGCACAGCAGCTGCTGTTACACTGTCTTAGTAAATGTGCCCCATTATACTTCATGTTAGCGATAAATTTGAGACAATATTTTTGATCTTATATCTTTATCTTATCTATTTATTTTAAAAAAATCACAATTAATACAAATTGATTTTTCAAAAAGTTGCTAATTAAAGCAAAATGGAAGTGAAATTGCAAAATTTCCCTATTTTTTTTTGCAGATTTTCTATTTTAATCCATTTTTTTCATGTAACACAACAAGGGTTAACAACGGAACAATCCTCAATATATAATACCCTGATTCTGCAGATTGCAGAAACACCCCATATGTGGCCCTAAACTGCTGTATGGGCACACAGCAGGGGTCATAAGGGAAGGAGCACCATGTGGATTTTGAAGGGCTAACTTTGCTGGAATGGTTTATGGTCCCTACTAGGGATGAGCGAATTTCTTCAAAATTCGATTCGGCTGATTCGCCGAATTTTACAAAAAAATTTGCTTCGTGACGAATTACTTCGCCATGAAGTGCATTTTTTTGTAAGCAGTGGGTGCAATGACAGGGAGCTGCGAAAGCGCCTCCCCCGTCATTGTACCCCTCAGATGCCGCGTTCATACATTATCGCGGCGTCTGAGTGTAAAAACAGTGTAAAATAAACATTAAAAAACACATTAAATCAAACTTACCTCCTCCATTTGCTCACGATGGGCCGGCCGCCACCATCTTGCTTGAAGATATGGAGCGAAATCTCGCGCTGCGTGGTGAAGTCATACGTCACTATGCGCGGGATTTCGCCCGGGATCTTCAATCAAGATGGCGGCTGGCGGCCCGTTGTGAGCAAATGGAGGAGGTAAGTATGGAAATTCAGATTGAATTCCACTTCGTGAGATTCGATTCGCTCATCTCTAGTCCCTACATCACATTTGAAGAGATCCAAAGGTACCCCTACAGTGGAAACTCGGTGACCTCATTTTATAAATTACACTCCTCAAGGAATTTAGAGGTGTACTGAATGCTTTGACCCCAAAGACATTTCCTAGAATTAAGAAATTCTGTGTTTTTTCAATAACATATTGCTTTAGCCTATACAATTATAAAAAAAAAACATATTGCTTTAGCCTCCGATTTTTCCTTTTCAGAATGGGTAACAGAAGACAAAGCACTCCAAAATTTGTCATGCATTTTCTCTTGAATACAGCAACACCCCATATGTATACATGAACTGCTGTTTTGGCATACTGCAGGACACAGAAGGGAAGGAGTGCTATATGGCGTTTGGAGGGAAGATTTTGCTGGAATGGTTTTCGGGCACAAAGTCAAATTTGAAGAGACGCTGAGGTACCCCTACAGTAGAAAACCCAAAAAAGTGACACCATTTTGGAAACAACACTCTTCAAGGAATTTATTGAGGGGTGTAGTGAGTGCTTAGACCCCACAGACATTTCTTAGAATTTAGAAACACTTGTCTGTGAAAATTGCATTTTTTAAAATGTTATTTTAGCACCAGCTTTTTCATAAGGGGTAATATGAGAAAAAAGACCTTGCAATTTGCTACTATTTTCTCCTGAATACAGCAACACCCCATATGTGGTCGTAAACTTGTGTTTGGGCACACTGCAATGTTCAGAAGGGAAGGAACACCAGCTGTGTGAAAGCTTATTTTTATGGCTGAGTTGCCATTATCATTGGTTCTAATTTGGGATACATACACATTTTTTAAACTTTTTGGGAAGCTGGATAAACAAAAGGCAGCCCTTTCAGCATTGCATTTTGGGTTTTGTTATTGTGGTGTACACCATGCAGGAAAAATGACAAATTATGTTTATTCTGCTGGTCAGTATGATTACAGAGATACCAATTTTATATAATTTTTCTCACATTTAGCCTCATTTACACAAAGCATTTTTGAAAAAAAAAATCATGTTTTTGCGTCACTGTCTTCTGAGAGCCATATTTCAAACTTTTTTTATTCTGGTGATGGTCTTCTGTGAGGGCTTGTTTTTTGCTGGATGAGGTGGTCACAGTGGTGTCAGGCACCCCTTGCCTCATAACAAATGAGGCTCCGCCGCAGCCTTTGATTGGCTACGGCGATGACAAACCAGATGTTGACATCGCCGGAGCCCAGAAACCCTCCCATTGTTGCAAAACCCTTTTGCACATTTTCATGTACACATATGTGGGGGAATGCGGTCTCTTGACGCATCCCCACGTGCAGGTACGTGATGTGATTGGGCGGGTGCAGGAGCTAACAGCCGGGCGGATAAACCCTTCACATGCTGCAGTCCGTGCTGACCGCAGCACGTTCAAGGTTTACAGAGGGAGGGGGCTCCCACTAGCCCCCCGCACTACAGTGACAGGAGGCCAATGGTTGCTATAGTAGTCCTGATGCCTTACAGAGACATCGGCACCTGCAAGCTACAAAAGTCTAGGAGATTCAGCCCACATGCTGGACCTCCAGGGCAACTGTCAGTGTACTACACTGATAGTTCAGTGCTGTACAACATAGTATATATTATACTGCATTGAAACAGGGATCAAACCCTGAAAAGTTGAAGTCCCAGAGTGGGACAAAAATAAAAAGTAAAAAAAATTAAAAAAATTTAAAAGACTATTTTTTAATAATAATAATAATAATAATAATAATAATAATCATAAAAATACATTTTCAAGTAAAAAAAAAAACAAACAAAACATCCTTTCACCTCATAAAATCATGTATAATAACCCCCCTCCAGACATGTTAGGTATCACTGCGTCTGTAACAACCCCCTGATCTACCCTGTGGAATCTGATTGGTTGCTACGGGCAACTAAGCCAATTCTACTTTACACCAGTTTGATAAATCCCCCCATGATTTTTGTTTTAAAAAATGCTTTATTATGTAAAACCGAAACAAAAAAACAGATATATACATATATTTGGTATTGTTGCGTCCATATCAACCTGCTCTATAAAAACAACACATGATTTATCCTATCAGGAGAACACCGTACAAAGCAAAAAATAAAAACGGTGCCACAACAGCCATTTTGTGGTTACATTGACTCACAAAAAGCATAATATCGAGCAGTCAAAATTCATATATACCCCAAAATAGTACCGAAAAAACTGTCACAATATCACATAGTTTCCAAAATGGGGTAAATTTTTGAGAGTTTCTACTGCAGGGGTGCATCAGGGGGTCATCAATTGTGACATAGCAACTTAAAATTATCCCAGTGAAATCTGCTGCCCAAAATCCATATGTTGCTCCTTCACTTCTGCGCCCTTCCGTGTGCCCGTACAGCAGTTTACGGCCACATATGGGGTGTTTCTGTAAACTGCGAAATCAGGGTAATATGTATTGAGTTTTGTTTGGCTGTTAACCCTTGCTATGTTACAGGAAAAAATGGATTAAAATGGAAAATCTTCAAATTGAAGTGAAATTTTGAAATTTCATCTCCATTTTCGTTTAATTCTCATGAAACACCCAAAGGGTTAACTTGAGGGGAGTAGGTTCTAAAATGGAGTCATTTATGGAATCATTTATGATTTCTAGTATGTAAGCCCCACAAAATGACTTCATAACTGAATTAGTACTTAACAAAGTGGGTTTGGATATTGTCTTGAAAATTATCAAAATTGCGTCTAAAATTCTAAGCCTTCGAAGCCTAATGTCCTGAGAAATAAAATGACATTTACAAAATGGTGCCAACATAAAGTAGACATATGGAGAATGTAAAGAATGTAATAACCATTTTATGTGATATTACTCAATATCCGTCTTAAAAGCAGAGAAATTCAAATTTAGAAAACTTCCAAATTCAAAATTGTCAATAAATTTGGGATTTTTTTTGTAAATAAAGGTAAAACATATTGACTCAGATTTACTGCTAACATGAAGTACTATGTGTCACGAGAAAAAAAAAAATCTCAGAATCGTGAATGTGGTCTGGTCCTTATGGTGAAAACTGGCTTGGTCTTGAAGGAGTTAATATGATTTTTATGAAGTGACTAAAAGTGGCTGTTCTGGCACGTTTTTTTACAGGGTACATCACATGATATTTTTATAGAGTCGTTACGGATGTAATGATGCCAAATAATTTTATTATTTGAATTTTTACCCAATAAAAGCACTTTTGAAAATAAAACAAAAAATTTGTTTTTGAGTCGCCATTTCCTGGGAGCCATATTTTTTTTACTTTTCCGGCAACGGTCTTGTGTGGGGCTTATTTTTTGCGGGATGATTTGACTCTTTCATTGATACCATTTTAGGGTACATAGTACTTTTTGGATCGCTTGATATTATGCATTTTGTTAACTGACAATGACAAAAAAGAGCTCTTTTAAAATTAATGTATTTTTTATGGTGTTTATGTGATATTTTGAAGAGCCAGCCATTACAGATGTGGTGACACCAAATTATTTTTATTTTTATTTGCTAGAAATTGGCTTGAAATGGGGAAAGGGGCACTTTTTCACTTTAAACTTTTATTTTTCTATTTTTGTAAAATATTTTTTTTTTACTTTTTTTTATTAATTTTTTTGTCCCACTATGGGACTTCAACTTTTATGGGTTTCATGCTGTATTGTACCACATTGGAACTGTCAGTTTCACACTGACAGATCTACTATGGGACCCACGGTGGGGGCTGGGAACAATAGGCTTCCGTAGGTAGCAGGCTTCGAGGCCTTTGTAAGCATTAGCTGCCATCACCAGCCCACGATCGCATCACAAGTAGCCAATGGGGTGAGAGAAGAAGTTCACTCCCAATGTTAACTTCTTGGATGCTGCAGTCAGCATTCACTGGAGCATTTAAGGGATTCATCCACTGGCAATGAAGTTTTCAGCACGACTTTTAAGGGCAATCTGAGCACTTTGATTTTGAGTTGGGTTTATTCATACCCAGACCGAATGTGTATTGTAAGGGTCTTTTTAAGTAACTGATTGGCTCTCCCCTTTAATTCTATTTAATAATTTGTAGAATAGTTTGTTTCCTTGTAATGAAGTGGGTTAGAGAGAGAAACCCATCCCCCAATTGTTCTGATAAGACCACATTCCTGAGTGATCTCAGAGACATGTGTGATGCACACTGGAGGAGGGGCTAACAGGCTAAAAGTCTGCTACCCACCTTGTCTCAGCAGACTCCACCAGGCCTCCATCTCATAGGATGTGAGTATGACTTGCCCTATTTCTTTTGTACACACTGGGGTGTCGGTCATGTATTATAACAGGGGTAGACAGCCATGGGTTATAGCATGATCAACAGGGTCTCCACCCCATTGGCTTGTGATGTTTATTTACTTTTTTATTCTGCATGTGATTTATTTGTTTTATCGTATAATTAATCACTTAGTAAATATAATTATTCACATAGCCTGCGTAAGCTTATTTATTCGCAAATCTTTCTAATTCCTTTAACAATACAAATGGTGGCAGCAGTGGGATTTGCGCAAATGAATATGCTTATGGTTGGTAGCAGGGCTGTGGAGTCGGTAAGCCAAAGCCCCGACTCCAACTCCGACTGCGACTCCTCAATTTCCGCTGACCCGCATGCTGCGGTTTGCTCTCCGGTCCAGGCATCCGCACCAAGACGGATCCGGAATGACCCCCAATGCAAGTCAATGGGGGTGGATCCGTCTGGTGTGACCACAATGGTAACCGGATCCGCCCTCCATTGACTTTCAATGGAGTTCATGACGAATCCGGCTACCCATACACACATACAGAGCAGAGGGCGCTGTGGGGAATCGTCACCTGTGCGAGCCGTCCTGTCCCTCCGACGCTCTGAAGACCTGCCGGGAGCATGTAAGTATGTATGTGTATTTGTCTGTGTATATGTGTGTGTATGTATGTACTGTGTGACATGTGTGGGGCCGGAGCGCGGTTCTGGCTCCACACATGTCACTGCGGCAGGCCTGATCCGGCAGCACCCTTCACCTGCCGGATCAGGCCTGCCGCTAATGTGAAAGTAGCCTTACTTTGGCAGAAAACTTCTATGGTACCATTGCAATCAGTTATTTAAATACAGTGTTGGACTGACAAAAGTTCTAAGGACTTTTGTTTGTTTTATTTGATAAATTTGATGCAGGGGTGGAGAGGAAACCACCTCATTAACGGCTTTCCCTGACATAGACTAAGTTTTTGGAATTTATAGATTGTGTGGAACTGTTATATCTTTCCCAAGTGCAGAGTGTAACTGTTAAACAGAGCCGGGACTGGCAACCTCAGAAAAGTCCAGGGGCTGCTTAAGTCAATGACACCAGGTGTGGTAAGACACAGTTGTCAGTAACCTGTCACCTAACAAGAAAAGGCTTCGACCACTGGTCTGCCATGCTGAACAAGGCCTTGCTGTTCGTACCATGGCTGTCCAGGGGCGGACCTCAATGGTAATCGTGTGCCCAAGACTTCCTGAACAACCAGCAGAGCTGATGCAACGATGTGCAGACCAGTGGGGAGGAGGTCCTTGTGCCAAAGCTCCTCCCACAAACAAGGTAATGGACTGTCTATCACCCACTGATAAGAGGCTCTAAGATCTGCACTGTCATTACACCTGCAAAACCCCTTCATAAATAAGGAGGGGTAATAGACTTTGTTCCAAGAAGATCTGAAGTAAAGAAGACCTCAGTGAGACACTTCTTGTTAGTCCAACACACAGTTTTTTTATTTTTGTTTTTTTATTGATCCAATGGTCCGTCGTAGTTTTCTGTCAAATGATTAGGCTATATATATGTATAATAGGTACTGATATTGGGTGTAGAAAATGAATTAATGTGGAAGAACCAGGAGTGGAGTGTATTGTAAGGGTTGTTTAACCCCTTGACGACCGCCATCTGTGTATATACATGCCCCGTGCAGATAGCATGTATATACACGTGCAGGCGGCCCTTTAATCTCAGCACTGGGATTAAAGCTCCTGCTCCTGCAATCTAGCAGGAGCAGGTCGGGTCTCGGCTCACAGACAGAGCGGAGACCCTGAGGAGAAGACAGGAGCGGTTTATTACCGCTTCTGTCTTCTCCTCAGCCAGACAGCCGTACCTGGGCACATGGTAGGAAGGAAGCGGCAGCATGTGACCGCCGGGTGTCCCGGGGCCAGAGCAGTGCTGCAGGGTCTAATAGACTTTGGAGACCCTGATCAGCTCTGCCTGTGTCTAATGAGCCCACAGGGGGCTCTTTTCCGCTGTAACTGGGGCTCCTGTGGATGCCCCAGTTACAGTGGAAACAGTGGGGAAAAAAGTGTTAAAAAAAAATATATATATATTATTTGTCAAAAATAAATTAATATATAAGTAAAAAAAATAAATAAATAAAAAAAAATAAAAAAGTGTAAAAAAAAAATTTAAACACGCAGTCGCCAACAGAAACAGTCACCATAGTCGCCCCATTTATTAAATCTATACATGTTATATATCAAAACGATTGTCATCAAATAGGGAACCCATTGCAATAATTAATTTGTGTGTCAGTTTTAATATTTAACAAATAAAAATCTATAATTAAAAATTACTTTTTTTAAAAATAAGAATTAGCGGTTTTCATCCAAATTACACCTAAAAAAATATAAATTTTTTAAAAAAAAAAACATTCTAATAAAAAGTCCTAAGTGTCAAGTAAAAAAAAAATTCAAAAATTATTTTCGTATTCAAACAAACAAAAAAAAATTAGGGTCACTAAACCACCATGTGCCCAAATCACAAAAAGTTGCCTGGACATTCAGGCCTTTTATAGGTCCGGTCATGAAAGGGTTAAAGTAACTGATTGGTTCTCCCCTTTAATTCTATTTAATACCTTTTAGAATAGTTTATAAGTTTCCTTGTAATGAAGTGGGTTAGAGAGAGAAACCCATCCCCCATTGTGCTGATACATTCCGGAGTGATCTCATAGACATGCTTGCTGCACACTGGAGGAGTGGCTAACAGGTTAAAAGTCTGCTACCCACCTTGTCTCAGCAGACTCCACCAGGCTGCCATCTAGATAGGATGTGAGTATGACTTGCCCTATTTCTTTTGTACACCCTGAGGTGTCGGTCATGTGTTATAACAGGGATAGACAGCCATGGGTTATAGCATGATCAACAGGGTCTCCACCCCATTGGCTTGTGATGTTTATTTACTTTTTTATACTGTATATGATTTGTGTTATCGTATAATTAATCACTTAGTAAATATAATTATTCACATAGCCTGCGTAAGCTTATTTATTCACAAATCTTTCGAATTCCCTTAACAATGCAGAATGTTTCGATAGATTCATTGGAATAGTACTCAAAACGAATTTCGCCATCCAGACTATATATGAAGCAAGGAAAGTATCAGATCTGTGCAGGATTTCAGGTTCTGCATGTAAACAAGTCTGTTCCCATTCACTAGCTGCAAGCAGAGATCTTTGATTCAATTACATAGATCTTTGCAATGTACAGGGTGGGCCATTTATATGGATACATCTAAATAAAATGCGAATGGTTGGTGATATTAAATTCCTGTTTGTGGCACATTAGTATATGGGAGGGGGGAAACTTTTCAAGATGGGTGGTAACGATGGTGGCCATTTTGAAGTCGGACATTTTGGATCCAACTTTAGTTTTTTCAATGGGAAGAGGGTCATGTGACACAAACTTATTGGGAATTTCACAAGAAAAACAATAATGTTACTTTATTTTTTCATGGGTTATTTACAAGTTTCTGACCACTTATAAAATGTGTTCAAAGTGCTGCCCATTGTGTTGGATTATCAATGCAACCCTCTTCTCCCACTCTTCACACACTGATAGCAACACCGCAGAAGAAATGCTAGCACAGGCTTCCAGTATCCGAAGTTTAAGGTGCTGCACATCTCGTATCTTCACAGCATAGACAATTGCCTTCAGATGACCCCAAAGATAAAAGTCTAAGGGGGTCAGATCGGGAGACCTTGGGGGCCATTCAACTGGCCCACGACGACCAATCCACTTTCCAGGAAACTGTTCATCTAGGAATGCTCGGACCTGACATTCATAATGTGGTATATGGGGTACAAAGATAGTGGGGCCATTCTTCATCAGTGGAAACCTCAAGGCCACTGGATATGTGAAATTGCTACATGATGATGTGTTTCCCTCTTTATGCACTGAAGCTGGCACGTTCCCTGAGTTTTTCCAGCAAGATGGTGCACCACCACATTATGGGTGTCAGGTCCGGGCATTCCTAGATGAACAGTTTCCTGGAAAGTGGATTGGTCGTCGTGGGCCAGTTGAATGGCCCCCAAGGTCTCCCGATCTGACCCCCTTAGACTTTTATCTTTGGGGTCATCTGAAGGCAATTGTCTATGCTGTAAAGATACGAGATGTGCAGCACCTGAAACTATGGATACTGGAAGCCTGTGCTAGCATTTCTTCTGCGGTGTTGCTATCAGTGTGTGAAGAGTGGGAGAAGAGGGTTGCAACACAATGGGCAGCACTTTGAACACATTGGTGGTCAGAAACTTTTAAATAATAATATGAAAGAGTAAAGTTACGTTAAAACCAAGCACACCATTGTTTTCTTGTGAAATTCTCAATAAGTTTGATGTGTCACATGACCCTCTTTCCATTGAAAAAACTAAAGTTGGATCCAAAATGGCCGACTTCAAAATGGCCGCCATGGTCACCACCCATCTTGAAAAGTCCCCCCACCACCCATATACTAATGTGCCACAAACAGGAAGTTAATATCACCAACTATTCCCATTTTATTTAGGTATATCCATATAAATGGTCCACCCTGTAGAACAAGCAGTAGCTTTAACCCCTTCACGACCGCCATATGGCTATATACGTCCTATCTGCACATGCCCCGTGCAGATAGCACGTATATACACGTGCAGGCGGCCCTTTAATCCCAGCGCTAATCAGCGCTGGGATTAAAGCTCCTGCAATCTAGCAGGAGCAGGTTGGGTCCCGGCTCACAGACAGAGCGGGGACCCTGAGGAGAAGACAGGAGCGGTTTATTACCGCTTCTGTCTTCTCCTAAGCCGGAGGAGAGCCTTACCTAAGCCGGAGGAGCAGCAGGAAAGAAGCGGCAGCGCCGCTTCCTGTACTAGTCCCGGTAGTCACGTGACCACCGGGTGTCTCGGGGCTACAGCAGTGCTGCAGGGTCTAAGGAGACCCTGATCAGCTCTGCCTGTGTCTAATGAGCCCCCAGGGGGCTGTTTTCCCCTGTAACTGGGGCTCCTGTGGATGCCCCAGTTACAGTGGAAACAGTGGGGAAAAAAAGTGTTAAAAAAAAAAAAAAAAGTCAATGTCCTCTAGAGGTTTATTGACCTCCTGGGGGACATATTATTTGTCCCAAGAGTAAATTAATATATAAGTAAAAAAATAAATAAAAAACAAAAAAAAGTGTAAAAAAAAAAAAATTAAACACGCAGTCGCCAATAAAAACAGTCACCATAGTCGCCCCGTCAAATAAAATCTATACATGCTATATATCAAAACGATCGTCATCAAATAGGGAACCCATTGCAATAATTAATTTGTGTGTCAGTTTTAATATTTAAAAAATAAAAATCTATAATTAAAAAAAATTACTTTTTTTTAAATAAGAATTAGCGGTTTTTGTCTAAATTACACCTAAAAAAATATAAAATATCTTTAAAAAAACCATTCTAATAATAAGTCCTAAGTGTCAAGTAAAAAAAATTGCAAAAATTATTTTCGTATTCAAACAAAAAAAATAAGAAATTAGGGTCACTAAACCACCATGTGCCCAAATCACAAAAAGTTGCCTGGACATTCAGGCCTTTTATAGGTCCGGTCATGAAAGGGTTAAATACAATTGATAATGTCCAGGACTCTGGTGCCCTCTTGTGGTGTAACTGCAGTATTACAGTATGACATCATTAAACACCAAAAAACTTGATTCATAACGAATCAGCGAAGTGGATATGAAAGAATAATAGAACACCTATCAGTAATAATATCCACACATTGTGATATCAGAATACTTTATTAGTTAAAAAACATATATCAATGATTCACAGACAGTAGGATACATATGAAAGGGAAAATGGAAAATGCAGGGACGCCGTCCTGCAGGGACACCTCCCAACCAAAAAGCTCCACAACAAGATAAATATTACCTACCAAAAAATAGTAATAGAAAAATAATATTGTAGATAAATTACATCACCTATATGTGCCCAAAATATAAGATCGGTATAAAAACAACCGAATATTAAAATGAATGCACAAAGGAAACATAAATCAAAATAAAAAAAAACATAAATACCAAAGAAGGAAGACGTGGAGCTGGTATGGAGAGTAACCTGCAGGAAGGCATCCCTTCCCAACGCCGTTTCGCCCTAAGGCTTCTTCTGGGGAATAAGAAAGACTAAAGTACAACCTCCCTTTATAAACAGACAGACACAGCTGATAAAATGCAATAACCTAATCCAGAGTAATTACCTCATACAAGCAACCATGCACGTGGGACGTCGCTACCAAAGGAACCGGAAAAATGTCACCGGAAGTCTAAAGAAAATTGTCCAAAAGGCAGACATGGTGCGCTCCAAGCTGGAACGCCACGCTCCCCGCCCTGCAACGCTACGAAAGATCAGGGAACGCTACAAGAATTACAAACAGCCGGAAGTACGTCACCAAAAGTGACGACTCGCCGGTAAGTATAGTGCGCTCCAAGCTGGAGCGCAACCTCCGCCATATTAACTAGAGGCAGTGCGTTCCAGTCTGGACCGCACGGCCACAGTGACACATTAAATACGCGTACCCCATACCACCAGTATGCGTCCAACGTGCATATACAATAATAGATCGGGGCACAAGACTAAAATAAATAGATGCCCTGGGATATAATATATAAAACATAATCAATTGCGTCCAGCAAAAATGCATAAAAAGATAATTCTTTTGTTTAGACGTTAAAAAGAGACAGTAAAAAACATGATACAATAAAAGGAAAAAATATGAGGAATAGTGCATATAGGATATGGAAATATAAAAAACAACAATTCCATAAAAGTGACCATGATTAGTTAACAAGTACAACCATACATTAAAACATACAGTGAAAGGTGCAAAACATCGGTGCGCAGTGCGGAGTGCAAAAGTGACAAAAAACAAGAGCGTAAAGTAAATGGTAAAAATAATTAATAATTATTGATGAGTGATGCAGTGATAAAGAGCAATTGATAGGAGAAAAAAAAAAAAAGGCATCAATCCATAAAGAGTCCCAAAGAATTATCCCGGTCCCAGCTGTAGAGGACATCATAACCTGAAAATGAATTAGATAACAACACACTCATTAAAAATAAAGGGAAAGACTAACAATGCCTATAAAAACAGAAAAAACATGGATCGTAAATTAGATTCAAATAAATAAGTATAACATAGGTTAACCAAGATAGCCTTAGAAAAAAGGGGAAAAAGAGATCTCTTCGTTCAGACCATTGGGGGTCACACAATTAAATTCATGGATCCACTTGACCTCTTTTTGGGCCAATAATTTTTTCCAATTTCCACCTCTCGGAGAGATAAATACCCGGTCAATCCCAACAAACCGCAATAGATGGCTTTGGCAGTCATGGAACTCTCTAAAATGTCTGGGAATGGTTTTTAATTTAGTTACATCTTTCTCCTCCTTAGCACTCTCTATACCCAATATATGTTCCCTAACACGCTTCTTAAACTCCCTGGAAGTCATACCTATATAGGCTAGATTGCATGGACAAATGGCCAAATATATGACTCCAGGTGTACTACAGTCAATATGATAAGTAATCTTATATTGGATGTCAGGATTAGTGGGATTGGAAAAATGTGTAGCACTGTCCAAATTAGGACAGGCCACACATTTACCGCAGGGAGATGACCCCCATCTCGGACCTCTCCTCCCCCCAGTCACTACACGATTGTCCCTTGAATAGTGACTCTTAACAAGCAGATCCTTCAAATTTTTGGACCTCCTATATGTCATGGAGGGTATATCAGGAAGGATTCTTTTCAAGATGGGATCCAATTTCAGAATCTCCCAATGTTTGACAAGGATTGACCTCATTTGTTGCCACTGTGGATTGTAGGTGGAAACAAACCTTACCTGTTGATCTTTCTGCTGGACCCTATTTTTCTTATGACTATTACTCAGAAGTTGATCCCTTGTTGATTTCTTTGCTTTCTCGAGACCTATAGCAATGCTTGATGTTGGATAACCACGTTCCTGAAACCGCTGAGCTAGACCTAGTGATTGTCGACCATAATTTTCATCTGTGGAGCAGATCCGACGTAATCTTAAAAACTGGCTGTATGGTATGTTATGTATCAAACTGCGAGGGTGACAGGACTTCGCATGCAAAAGAGCATTTGTTGCTGTTGTCTTCCGAAAGAGGTCTGTTGATACTTGGCCATGATCATCCACATGCACCTCTACATCCAAAAAGTCCAAGCCCGTCCTCATAATCCTGTGGGTCAGTTTAATATTTAATTTATTGTGGTTGAGGTGGTCAATGAACTGGCGGAGGCCAGACTGTGGGCCCTGCCACACGATGAAAATATCATCAATGTAGCGGGCCCACATCTGGACACCACCAATCCACGGACACCCATCTGCATGAAAAATTTCCCTCTCCCACAGCCCCAGGAAAAGGTTGGCGTAGGACGGCGCACAGGCCGCCCCCATAGCCGTTCCCTGGAGCTGCAGGAAGAATGACCCCCCAAACAAGAAAAAATTGTGAGTGAGTATAAAATGCAGCAAATCAACCACAAACTCACCCATCTCTTCACTGATCGTTGAAGTTCTCAGGAAGAAGCGGACTGCCTCAATTCCATCACTGTGACGGATGCTCGTATATAACGATTCGACGTCACAGGATACCAGCCACATATCCGACTCCAAATGAAGGTGATTCAAACGACAGAGGAAATCGGTGGTATCTTTCAAAAAGGAAGGTAGTTGTTCAACAAGTGGTTTCAAAACTGCATCAACAAATTTACATGCTGGTTCACAAAGGTTCCCCACTCCCGACACAATTGGACGCCCTGGAGGCAGGGTAGCACTCTTATGCACCTTAGGGAGAAGGTACAGGCTTGCCACTCGTGGATAGTCAGGGATAAGACATTCAGCCTGTTTCTGCGTGATAATACCTTTATTCTTAGCAGCCGTAATAATCCGATTGAGCTCCACTTTATACGTATCGCTTGGATTAAACGTAAGTCTCTTGTAACAAGAGGTATCTCTTAGTTGGCGTAGAGCTTCCTTTTCGTACATTACCTTTGGCCAGACTACAACATTCCCGCCCTTATCTGCCTGTTTAAAGACAACATCATCCATTTGTTTTAATTCACGGATGGCGACTCTCTGCATATAAGTTAAATTGCAATAATTAGGGCGGGAAGGAATCTGTTGGAACTCTCTAGCTACCAACTGGACAAAGGTATGGATAATCGGAAAGGATGTCAAAGGTGGAAATTTAGTGGATTTTGGAAAAAGAGAGCTAGAAAATATACCTACCCCAGGTTCCTCATTTGGCACTAGTTCTTGTTCTTCCAGTAAGGGTGGTAACTGCCTCCTTTTCAGCTGTTGTGTGAAAAACAAATTAAGGCAACCAAAAACAAGAAATTTCAAAGAGATGTACAAGACTTTGAAAATAATCGTGTATACAAATGGCGTACAACGAATAATGGTGCCCGGATGAGGTCTAATTCAGTGTCCTCTAGTGCTTCTATAGGTTCAGACATGTCCAACCGTCTGATGAGGACACCTTTAAGGAGACAGAAAAGGAAGGAAACTGTTTCTGAACATATGGAGGCCAAAAGGAGAACGAATGATCCCCAGGGCAAGACGCCTCTTAAGGTAATGAATCTCTCTGATAGAGTGCTTACTGAGGCACAATTGCAAGTGCTGAGTTATGGCTTAAATTTCGCCCCATCGGGCTTATATGATTCTTTTACAGCTATAAAGGATCTCCATCTTTTTGCGAGAAGACTGGTTTTTAAAAAAATGTTTTATAAAGGCGGCCCCCAAGACGATTTCAACACAACAGCTGAAAAGGAGGCAGTTACCACCCTTATGGAGTTACTGGAAGAACAAGAACTAGTGCCAAATGAGGAACCTGGGGTAGGTATATTTTCTAGCTCTCTTTTTCCAAAATCCACTAAATTTCCACCTTTGACATCCTTTCCGATTATCCATACCTTTGTCCAGTTGGTAGCTAGAGAGTTCCAACAGATTCCTTCCCGCCTTAATTATTGCAATTTAACTTATATGCAGAGAGTCGCCATCCGTGAATTAAAACAAATGGATGATGTTGTCTTTAAACAGGCAGATAAGGGCGGGAATGTTGTAGTCTGGCCAAAGGTAATGTACGAAAAGGAAGCTCTACGCCAACTAAGAGATACCTCTTGTTACAAGAGACTTACGTTTAATCCAAGCGATACGTATAAAGTGGAGCTCAATCGGATTATTACGGCTGCTAAGAATAAAGGTATTATCACGCAGAAACAGGCTGAATGTCTTATCCCTGACTATCCACGAGTGGCAAGCCTGTACCTTCTCCCTAAGGTGCATAAGAGTGCTACCCAGCCTCCAGGGCGTCCAATTGTGTCGGGAGTGGGGAACCTTTGTGAACCAGCATGTAAATTTGTTGATGCAGTTTTGAAACCACTTGTTGAACAACTACCTTCCTTTGTGAAAGATACCACCGATTTCCTCTGTCGTTTGAATCACCTTCATTTGGAGTCGGATATGTGGCTGGTATCCTGTGACGTCGAATCGTTATATACGAGCATCCGTCACAGTGATGGAATTGAGGCAGTCCGCTTCTTCCTGAGAACTTCAACGATCAGTGAAGAGATGGGTGAGTTTGTGGTTGATTTGCTGCATTTTATACTCACTCACAATTTTTTCTTGTTTGGGGGGTCATTCTTCCTGCAGCTCCAGGGAACGGCTATGGGGGCGGCCTGTGCGCCGTCCTACGCCAACCTTTTCCTGGGGCTGTGGGAGAGGGAAATTTTTCATGCAGATGGGTGTCCGTGGATTGGTGGTGTCCAGATGTGGGCCCGCTACATTGATGATATTTTCATCGTGTGGCAGGGCCCACAGTCTGGCCTCCGCCAGTTCACTGACCACCTCAACCACAATAAATTGAATATTAAACTGACCCACAGGATTATGAGGACGGGCTTGGACTTTTTGGATGTAGAGGTGCATGTGGATGATCATGGCCAAGTATCAACAGACCTCTTTCGGAAGACAACAGCAACAAATGCTCTTTTGCATGCGAAGTCCTGTCACCCTCGCAGTTTGATACATAACATACCATACAGCCAGTTTTTAAGATTACGTCGGATCTGCTCCACAGATGAAAATTATGGTCGACAATCACTAGGTCTAGCTCAGCGGTTTCAGGAACGTGGTTATCCAACATCAAGCATTGCTATAGGTCTCGAGAAAGCAAAGAAATCAACAAGGGATCAACTTCTGAGTAATAGTCATAAGAAAAATAGGGTCCAGCAGAAAGATCAACAGGTAAGGTTTGTTTCCACCTACAATCCACAGTGGCAACAAATGAGGTCAATCCTTGTCAAACATTGGGAGATTCTGAAATTGGATCCCATCTTGAAAAGAATCCTTCCTGATATACCCTCCATGACATATAGGAGGTCCAAAAATTTGAAGGATCTGCTTGTTAAGAGTCACTATTCAAGGGACAATCGTGTAGTGACTGGGGGGAGGAGAGGTCCGAGATGGGGGTCATCTCCCTGCGGTAAATGTGTGGCCTGTCCTAATTTGGACAGTGCTACACATTTTTCCAATCCCACTAATCCTGACATCCAATATAAGATTACTTATCATATTGACTGTAGTACACCTGGAGTCATATATTTGGCCATTTGTCCATGCAATCTAGCCTATATAGGTATGACTTCCAGGGAGTTTAAGAAGCGTGTTAGGGAACATATATTGGGTATAGAGAGTGCTAAGGAGGAGAAAGATGTAACTAAATTAAAAACCATTCCCAGACATTTTAGAGAGTTCCATGACTGCCAAAGCCATCTATTGCGGTTTGTTGGGATTGACCGGGTATTTATCTCTCCGAGAGGTGGAAATTGGAAAAAATTATTGGCCCAAAAAGAGGTCAAGTGGATCCATGAATTTAATTGTGTGACCCCCAATGGTCTGAACGAAGAGATCTCTTTTTCCCCTTTTCTCTAAGGCTATCTTGGTTAACCTATGTTATACTTATTTATTTGAATCTAATTTACGATCCATGTTTTTTCTGTTTTTATAGGCATTGTTAGTCTTTTCCTTTATTTTTAATGAGTGTGTTGTTATCTAATTCATTTTCAGGTTATGATGTCCTCTACAGCTGGGACCGGGATAATTCTTTGGGACTCTTTATGGATTGATGCCTTTTTTTTTTTTTTTTTTTTTCTCCTATCAATTGCTCTTTATCACTGCATCACTCATCAATAATTATTAATTATTTTTACCATTTACTTTACGCTCTTGTTTTTTGTCACTTTTGCACTCCGCACTGCGCACCGATGTTTTGCACCTTTCACTGTATGTTTTAATGTGTGGTTGTACTTGTTATCTAATCATGGTCACTTTTATGGAATTGTTGTTTTTTATATTTCCATATCCTATATGGACTATTCCTCATATTTTTTCCTTTTATTGTATCATGTTTTTTACTGTCTCTTTTTAACGTCTAAACAAAAGAATTCTCTTTTTATGCATTTTTGCTGGACGCAATTGATTATGTTTTATATATTATATCCCAGGGCATCTATTTATTTTAGTCTTGTGCCCCGATCTATTATTGTATATGCACGTTGGACGCATACTGGTGGTATGGGGTACGCGTATTTAATGTGTCACTGTGGCCGTGCGGTCCAGACTGGAACGCACTGCCTCTAGTTAATATGGCGGAGGTTGCGCTCCAGCTTGGAGCGCACTATACTTACCGGCGAGTCGTCACTTTTGGTGACGTACGTCCGGCTGTTTGTAATTCTTGTAGCGTTCCCTGATCTTTCGTAGCGTTGCAGGGCGGGGAGCGTGGCGTTCCAGCTTGGAGCGCACCATGTCTGCCTTTTGGACAATTTTCTTTAGACTTCCGGTGACATTTTTCCGGTTCCTTTGGTAGTGGCGTCCCACGTGCATGGTTGCTTGTATGAGGTAATTACTCTGGATTAGGTTATTGCATTTTATCAGCTGTGTCTGTCTGTTTATAAAGGGAGGTTGTACTTTAGTCTTTCTTATTCCCCAGAAGAAGCCTTAGGGCGAAACAGCGTTGGGAAGGGACGCCTTCCTGCAGGTTACTCTCCATACCAGCTCCACGTCTTCCTTCTTTGGTATTTATGTTTTTTTTTATTTTGATTTATGTTTCCTTTGTGCATTCATTTTAATATTCGGTTGTTTTTATACCGATCTTATATTTTGGGCACATATGGGTGATGTAATTTATCTACAATATTATTTTTCTATTACTATTTTTTGGTAGGTAATATTTATCTTGTTGTGGAGCTTTTTGGTTGGGAGGTGTCCCTGCAGGACGGCGTCCCTGCATTTTCCATTTTCCCTTTCATATGTATCCTACTGTCTGTGAATCATTGATATATGTTTTTTAACTAATAAAGTATTCTGATACCACAATGTGTGGATATTATTACTGATAGGTGTTCTAGTATGACATCATTGCACCAGCACCCTAAATTCTCCCTCTGCTGCTGGTAGCATGGGCATAATTGCCAGGGTAGGAAGTTCAACATCAACTGTGGGGCCCAAAAAATATAGGGGCCCATAAGGTGCATATAGTGGTAACTATGGAAGAGGGCTTATAATACTGAATGCAGTCCCAATACATTAGCTCTGTACACTGACAGCATATGTGTATTATACCAGCATGTGGCGTCACTATTTGTTATTTTTGCTGTGAGCTCGTAGGTTCATAGGGGGTCATTTATCAAACCGGTGTAAAGTAGAACTGGCTTAGTTGCCCATAGCAACCAATCAGATTCCACCTTTCATTTTCCAAAGGAGCTGTCCAAAATGAAAGGAGGAATCTAATTGGTTGCTATGGGCAACTAAGCCAGTTCTACTTTACACGAGTTTGATAAATGACCCCCATGGTGATTTTTTTTGTGTGGCTTATCTCTGGGCTATGATAGCATGTTGTGCGGTACTACTGCATTGTGACATGGCTGTTTGTAAAATTCTTGGCTGTAACATCACTGAGTAGATGATCCCTGTACTGTGACATCAATGCACATTATCTGAATACTGTGATATCACTGTGTGTATGATCCCTTTATGGTGACATCACTATTATCAGTATTATGCCTTTATCGTGACATCACTGTGAGTTTTTTTTCCTGAGCTGTAACATCAATGTATACATTATTCCTGTAAGGAGTTTTGTACCTATGACACTGGCTGACCTGTTACATGTGCACTTGGCAGCTGAAGACATCTGTGTTAGTCCCATGTTCATGTGTCTGCATTGCTGAGAAAAATGAAGTTTTAATATATGCAAATGAGCCTCTAGGAGCAACGGAGGCGTTGTCATTACACCTAGAGGCTCTGTTCTCTCTGTAACTGCCGCTCCTTCTGCACTGTGATTGACAGGACCAGGTTTGATGACGTTTAAACTGCCTGGTCCTGTCAATCAAAGTGGAAAAGGAACAGCAGTAGCAGAGAGAGATGAGCCTTTAGGTGAAACGGCAATGTCCCCATTGGTCCTAGAGGTTTTTATTTTTTTTTTAAATTAGTAAAAAAACAATCTATACAGTGTTTGGTATTGCTGTACTCATACTGAGCCGCAGAATAAGAACGTCTTGTCAATTTTAACACACAAAGAATTTTTTTTTTCTGTTTTCCAATAACAGACAATATAAATAAATGGTGTCATTAAAGAAATGCATCTTGTCCTGCAAAAAATAAGCCCATATGAATGGAAAATGAAAAAAGTTATGGCTATTGTAACGTGGGGAGGAAAAAATGAAAATGCAAAACCAAAAATGGGCCCGGTACTTAACCCTTTCACGACCGGAGCTTTTTTCGGTTCTGCATTTTCGTTTTGTGCTCCCTGCCTTCAAACAGCCATAACTCTTTTATTTTTCTGTTCACATAGCTGTATGAGGGCTTGTTGTTTGCGGGACAAGTTGTACTTTCCAGCGCCACCATTTAATATTGCATACGGTGTAGTGGGAAGCGGGAAAAAAATTCCAAACCGGGTGAAATTGCAAAGAAAACGCTATTCCGCTACAGTTCTACGGGTTTCTTATTTACAGCATTCGATGTGCATTAAAACTGATCCGTTACTTTCATTCTACTGGTCAGTACGAATCCGGCAATACCTAATATGTATAGTTTTTCCTGCGTTTAGATGGTGATAAAATAATTAGAAAGTTGCCCTTTTTTTTTTTTTTTTTTTCCTTGTCATATATTGACCCCTATAACTTTTTGGTATTTATGTGTACAGAGCTGTATGGGGGCTCATTTTTTGCGGGGCGGTCTGAAGTTTTTATTGATACCATTCTGGGGTGTGTATGACTTTTTGATCACTTTTTATTTAATTTTTTTTAGAAAAAAAAAGGGACAAAAAACTGCGAATCGCCATTTGGACGCTTTTTTCCGCCACACAATTCGCCGTATTGAAATTTTTTTTTTATATTTTAAAAGTACGGGCGTTTTCGGTCACGGTGATACCCATGATGTCTATATTTATTGTTATTTAGGTATTTATTTTTTACTTATACGGAAAGGGGGGTGATTTGAACTTTTATATCTTTTTTATTTTTTATATATTTTTTAACATTTTTTTTTAATTTTTCTGTGATTATTTTAAAGCTCAAATATCATCTGATCTATTGTGTTTTGTTTTTTTTCTTTATGAGCAATCATGGATTTACTAGATGCAGTTAAAACCATGAATTGCTCATTTCTTATCCTGGCCTGCCATCTAGTGGCCAGAATAAGAATTGCAGTTTGAAAACTGTAATCCTCACCAGCGAGGATTACAGTTTTCATATGGTGTACAGACACCCCGATTGGCCAATCGGGGCGTCTGTACACCACCCGGAAGCGTGGGCTTCCGGGTTCAGACGCATCCTGATGCCGTGATCACGTGTGATCACGGCATCAGAAGGCCCTGGAAGTCTCCGAAGACGGAGGTAAGATGCGGCAAGTCTCTGCTGTTAGAAACAGCAGAGACTTGCCGGCCATGACGCCCGCCGCACCCGCGAGCGGGCGTCATGTCCCCGCACCGCCCGCGCGCCGTACATGTACGGCGGCGGTCGTGAAGGGGTTAAAGGGGTTCTCCGGGAATTAAGAAAATGAAAATACCTAAATATTACTTTATTATGAATATATTCCCAAATACCTTTCATTAGTTATCATGGATTGTTTTGTCTGGGGAGCAACCATTAGGAGAAACAAAATGGCCGCCGTCCTATTAGTACACACAAAACCTGTCCTATTCACACTGGAGGGCAAGTTACTTCACCATAATGACCCATAGTTCTGCGTCATCCTCCTTTCTGCTCGTCAGGGGTTATGATCCTGAATACAGATGATAAGAACTTTAGCTGGATCTCTGGCAAATGTAGTACAGAGAGGCTGGACAGGACAGACTGTGGTAATGGAGACTGCATACAAGAGCTGCTGCTCATCGGCCACATCTGCTCATGAACTCAATTCGAAAAGAGATTCAGCTAAAGTTCTCATCAACTGTATTCAGGACTAATCCCTGACAAGCAGAGCAGAGAGGAGGATCAGGCAGCTCTTTACCTCAGTGTTGTGAAGTAACTTGTCCTGCTGTGTGATAAGGACAGGTTTTGTGTGTACTAATAGGACAGCGGCCATTTTGTTTCTCCTAATGATTGCTCCCCAGACAAAACGAGCCATTATAACTAATGAAAGGTATTTGGGAATATATTTATAATGAAGTAATATTTAAGTATTTTCATTTTCTTAATTCCCGGAGAACCCCTTTAAGGGGTTCAACATCAAATGACTGCACGGATCGAGGTGTAAAGATAATGCCTCCCAGAATGCATATCACCAGGGTAAGCTCTGTACAGACACTGAAGAAGCAGGGAATGCTGGTAGATATGAGCTCTGAAGCTAGCAGAAAAAAACTATTCAACGCGAAATACATACACTAGAAGTGCAATTTACTAGTGTTGAGCGAGCATGCTCGGCAGAACTCGCTGTTCGGCTGAGCATGCCTACGCTCGGGTATGCTAATGCATACAAATTCAGTTAATTAGCATACTTTTACGAGTGAAAGGAGTAAAAGTGGAGAAGTCGCGATTCTGACCTTTTTCTATTAACCAGACACCCTCCCCTCTTCCGAGCGGGGGAAGCCTGGTTTAGTCCCATTGACTAACATTATGCTCGGGTGCTCGGCCGAGCACTCGAGCAACCCCTAGTGCTCGGCCAGAGCACCCGAGCATACGAGCACAGAGGTGCTCGCTCAACACTACGGTTTACTAAAGCATCCTTTTCTTTTGTGAAACTGATAGGGGGAGGGTAAGAATAACCGCTCCGTAAAGTGCCTTTTCGATATTCACTACTCATCAACAGTGTTGTTATGGGTTAATATCCATGGAGCTGACAATAAACACTGAGATAGGTGCGGAGCCCCTCTGGGACTCACTTCTATCAGGCATTTATGGCATGTCCTAATTTCCCAAGGATCTAATATATAATATCTATCTATCTATCTTAGTGCTGTCTTATGTCGGTTTTTAACAGAAAAAACTGCCACCGTGTGATTGGATAACCAGATGATACGCTAAGGCATTTACTGTATTTTTGGATTATAAGAGGCACTTATAGACCACAGTCTGGTTGGTCCAGCAGTGCCAGACCTCCCTGACTGTTTCCTTAATGATCTGACACAGCTCTCTTACAGCATGCTTAGTCTCTTTGTTAAAAGGGGTTGTCCAGGATTTTGATACCGATGGCCTACATGCTGTTCAGCAGTTCCGTTATAGTAGTTCCAATTCCCTTGTACCAAAGCTACAGATACAAAAACCTAGGTTACACAGTGCTCCAGTTTAAAAAAAATACCCAGGCGCCATTGGCTCCTGAACTGAAAAATTTAGGAGCCAAATAAAATTTTTAGTCGCCAAATTTAAATACATATAATTATAATTTAAAAAAAGACTTGGAGGAGAAGATGGAACGTCTGGCCCATAATATAAAAGTCCTATCCTATTTTTTTTGAGGGACAAGGTGACTAAAAAATGGCGAATTGTGCAGATTTTTTTTTCTGTTACGTGTTCACCACATAGGAGATTTTTTAAATATTTTAATAGTTTGGACTTTTCAGACGTGGCGATATGTAAAATGTTTATTTATTGTTAATATATTTTATATGTAAAATTGGGAAAGGGGGTGATTAAGGGTCTGTTCAGACAGCCGTTGTTGCAATACCGCGGATGCCGCCCGGCATGTGTTCCACAATTTGCGGAACACACGGCCAGGCGCCCCTTTCAAAATGCCTATTCTTGTCCGCTGTTGCAGGACATGTTCTGTAATTTCTTGCAGAGCCACAGCAAGTTCGCACGCCGCCTACTGAAGTGAATACGGCCGCATCTATTCCGCAAAATTGCGGAATAGATACGGGTGCATTCACACGACCGCTAATAACTATTAGCCTCCTCAGGGGAAAGGGCGCACTGCGCCACCAATGAATATAGAGCACATTTAATCAAGTATATGAGGCAGCGGTATAACATATCCAGCCTCAATAGCAGGGCGTGCAATCCGCGGCAATTAACCCCTTACCTGAGGGGTTAATTGCCGCGTTTCACTGCTGTCGAGGCCGGGTATGTCATACCGCTGCCTCCTATACTTGAACTAATGTGCTTTACGCTTGTTTTTTTTTTAAAACTTTTTTTTTTTTTTTTTTTTTACCTTTTATTTAATAACTTTTAGGCCCCTAGGGGCTAGAACCTGGGATCTTTATCCCTTGTTCTATTTACCCTAATAGAGATCTATTAGGGCGAATAGGACTTCAAAAGCTCCCTGCTGCCCTGGGCTTTGTGCGATTTCACTGCTGGGGCTCCGATTGGTATCTACCACTGCCACCAATGAATGGGGGGGGAGGGGACCTTGTGGCCACTGCCACCAATGCTTGTTATACTGGGGGGTTGGCGCACTGCGCCACCAATGAAGTTAACTATGTTTAATACAACTACAGGAGGCGGGTGTCGGTGCGGAATAACATAGCCGGCACCCGACCTGTATTATAGGGAGCTGCAGTCAGCGGTAGTTAACCCCTCAGGTGCCGCACCTAAGGCGTTAACTGCGGCATATTGGAGCTCCTGTAGTTGTATTAAACATATTTAACTTCATTGGTGGCGCAGTGCGCCCTCCCCTGCCCCTCTCATTGGTGGCGCAGTGCGCCCTCCCCCTCCCCTCACCCCCCCTGATTGGTGGCAGCGGCAGCATAGGGGGAGGAAGAGCTTCCTTCTCCCCTGTGCTGCTGAGGACACACGGAGCGCGCTGACAGCAGCATGCACCATGTTCTCCGATACTAGGCTGCGCAGTAGTCAGCTTAGTATCGGTAAATGCTGGTGGGTTCCAGGCGCAAATGGCGACAACACTAAAAAGTCTTGTCGCCATTTGCAAATAATGAGTCGCATTGGCGACCATTTTGGTCGCCATATGGAGCCCTGTTACAATATATGCACGTGGGTAAAGAACTGGTTAGTAAACAGAAAACAATGAGTCATCATGAATGGTACAAGATCAAAATGCGCTAAAGTCAGCAATGGGCTACCACAGGAAGGTGCAAAGTATAGATATGGATTGTAGCAGCACTTACGGGTCGGTATCTTTAGCCCTTAAAGGGGTTCTGCAGTTCCTTTTAAAGTGATGATCTATCCTCTGATTAGATCATCAGCATCTGATTGGTGGGGGCCCGACAACCGGGACCCCCGCTGATCAGCTGTTTGAGAAGGCAATGGTGCTGCAATGGTGCTGCAGGAGCGCCGCGGCCTTCTCTTTGAGTGATACTAGTCGTGACGTCACTGGGCCTGCGGTGAACATCGAGAAGGCTTCAGTGCTCCTGCAGCACCATTGCCTTCTTAAACAGCTAAACAGCAGGGGTCCCGGGTGTTGGACCCCACCGATCAGAGTTC
This sequence comes from Rhinella marina, assembly GCA_900303285.1. Classification (NCBI taxonomy): domain Eukaryota; kingdom Metazoa; phylum Chordata; class Amphibia; order Anura; family Bufonidae; genus Rhinella; species Rhinella marina. The sequence goes on along the minus strand of ONZH01018747.1, from coordinate 44,945 downwards.
TTTTAAACTGATAGGATAGATTATCAGTTAAAGGGTTATTCTCATTTTAGACAATGGGGGCATATCGCTAGGATATGCCCCCATTGTCTTATGGGTGCGGGTCCCACCGCTGGGACCCGCACCTATATCCAAAACGGAGCCCCTGAATTGAATGAGGGTGTACTGCGCATGCGCAGCCGCCCTCCATTCATTTCTATGGGGCCGCCGAAAATAGCCGAGCGCTGGTTCGGCTACTTCCGTCGGCTCCATAGATATGAATGGGAGCGATGGCCGCGCTTGCGTGCTGCGCTCCCATTCGTTTCTATGAGCGCAGCGGGGAGCTGCGCCTGGTGGTGGCCGGACCCCCGGAAACCCGGGGTCCTCCAGGCGCAGCGCTCCCCGCTCCGTTCTGGATATTGGTGCGGGTCCCAGCGGTGGGACCCGCACCTATAAGACAATGGGGGCATATCCTAGGGGGCATATCCACGCATGGACAAGTATAGGCATTTTGAATGGGGCCGCCCAGCGTGTGTTCCGAGCGTTCGGAACACACGCCGGGCGGCCCCCGTATTATTGTGGGTCCGCAATAATGCGGACCCGCAAAACTACGATTGTGTGAATGGGGCCTTAGGGCCCATTGTTGTCCGCAAAAATCCGGATCCGTTTTTTTGCGAACATGTTGAACTGTCTGCAAAAAAACGGATCCGTATTTTTGCGGGCATCACACGGCCGTCTGAATGAGCCCTAAATCCTGCCAGGACTTCTAGAGACCGTGAGAGTACTGCATACCCTACACCAGACCTGGGCAAGGGGCGGCCAGCGTGCTGCATGCGGCCCGCCTATTGTCTCTGACCAGCCCGCCCGGCCAGAGTTGGAGGCATTTCTGAGGAGGAGGCATCCACACAGCAGTTAAACACTGCTGATGGATGCCGCTGTGTATTTCCTTTAATTTGCGCCTCCCCTCCTTCCCTGGAGCGCAGGGAGCTGATGTCACTCACCGCTCAGCTCCCCATACTCCTCACCACCTTCAGACCGGGGCTGTGAATGGTGAAGCAGGGAGACTTCTCCCTGTTCTACTATTCAGCCTGCAGGCACAATCGCGCTGCCGGCATGTGTGGGCGGAGCCTGAAGTCCTGCAATATGCATAAGCCCCGCCCACAAATTCCTGCATGCTATCTGTGTCTCCAGGGAAGAGAGGACTTCAGGAGTGGGACAAGGTGAGTAGTATTTCTACTACAAAGGGGGCACAGAGGAGAGTGCATTAATACTACAAAGGGGGCACAGTGGGCATTACTATTACAAAGGGGCACAGTGGGCTTTTTTACTACAAAGGGGGCACAGTGGGCATTTTTAATACAAAGAGGGTACAGAGGAGAGGGCATTAATACTATAAAGGGGGCACAGTGGATATTTTTACTACAAAGGGGACACAGAGGGCATTTTTAATACAAAGAGGGCAGAGAGGAGAGGGCATTAATACTACAAAGGGGGCACAATGGGCATTACTACTATGAGGTGGGTACAGTGGGCATTACTACTATAAGGTGGGCACAGTGGACATTTCTACTACAAAGGGGGTGACAGAGGGCATTACTATTACAAAGGGACACAGTGGGTATTACTACTATAAAAGCGCACAGAGTGCATTACTACTATAAAGGGGACACAGTGGGCATTTCTACTGTGAAGGGGCACAGTGGCCATTACTACTGTGAAAGGGGGCCCAGGGTGCATTACTAATGTGAAAGGGGCACAAAGAGAGTATTTCCACTGTGAAAGGGGCACAGATATGTCTACCCCTGTGTGTCTGTCCCTGTGTATGTGTGTGTGTGTCACAATCACCATGCCCACAGTGTTCCTATGTCTTGATGCAGCTGCATCAGGACGTTCTGTGTGGTGCTAGAAGAAGAAGGAAGAGGAGGCAGGGTCGCCGGCATGGAGTCCCGTGGAAGAGGCACAGGGCGGCACACTAAGGATGCAGGTAACACTACCACATGATCTACACTAGTGTTATCTGTGGTTTTACATAGTACTGCAGGTAACACTACTACATGATCTACACTAGTGTTATCTGTGGTTTTACATAGAACTGCAGGTAACAATAGCACATGATCTACACTAGTGATATATGTGGTTGTACATAGGACTGCAGGTAACACTACCACATTATCAGCACTAGTGGTATCTGTGGTTTTACATAGGGCTGCGTTAATTATATTAGTCCGGCCCTCTAAAACCATCCCAATTTCTCATGCGGCTCCATGGCAAAATTAATTGCCCACCCCTGCCCTACACACAGGATAATTGACAGATTTTCCTGTATTAGTGTGACACTTATCCTTCGTAGACAAGGTATTCAAAACTCATGCATGGGAATTGTAGTTTCACAACAGCTGGAGTGCCGAAGGTTGCTGGTCTAGTTCTTTGTGCTCAATACCCTGGACTCCTGTTGCTGCATCATGGGTATTGTTATTTCATGTTTGCCATTGGATGTCAAGTTATAATTTTAGCATGGATTTTTTCTGTTTAGTGGGTCCAGGTTTCCTTATTTTAGACTAGTGTGCACACATTTATGTGAGGACATACAAAAGTCCTACATAAGGTGTCTTCTATTGTATACAGTGTTTTAATATTGTTTTAATATTGTGGTGCTGAATAAAGATTAATTTATATTTTAATTACTTTTGGATGTGTGACCTGTTTATATAGTCTTTCTGGTATTTTTGGTACTAAATGTAAAGTAATATACCTAGGGCACAAAATACATATGGCAGCACACTGTTATACGTGCAAACAATAGAAGTAGGGATTACAGTTTATTCTGGATTACAGTGTACCTACTATACATGAAAAATTGAAGCTCCGTGCACATTTTTCATCAAATGTTTGTGTCGGGCCCATCTAGCAAAATCAAGGTGGCTTCTGCAGATAGGGCCATCTGCAGACGCCAATAACCGCGGTCTTGCCTGTTCCACTTCGCAGGCTGTGGCCTGCTTGCCGGCAAGGAATCTCCCCCTTTGCTCTAACATAGTAACATACATAGTAACATAGTTTATAAGGCTGAAAAAAGACATCTGTCCATCCAGTTCAGCCTGTTATACTGCAAGTTGATCCAGAGGAAGGTAAAAAAACCCTGTGAGGTAGAAGCCAATTTTCCACACTTAGGGGAAAAAAATTCCTTCCCGACTCCAATCAGTCAATCATCCAGGCCCCTTTTGAACTCTTTTAGTGAACTTACCATCACCACCTCCTCAGGCAGAGAGTTCCATAGTCTCACTGCTCTTACCGTAAAGAATCCTCTTCTATGTTTGTGTAGAAACCTTCTTTCCTCCAGACGCAGAGGATGTCCCCTCGTCACAGTCACAGTCCTGGGGATAAATAGATGATGGGAGAGATCTCTGTACTGACCCCTGATATATTTATACATAGTTATTAGATCTCCCCTCAGTCGTATTTTTTCTAAAGTGAATAACCCTAATTTTGATAATCTTTCTGGGTACTGTAGTCCACCCATTCCAGTTATTACTTTAGTTGTCCTCCTCTGAACCCTCTCCAGCTCTGCTATGTCTGCCTTGTTCATAGGAGCCCAGAACTGTACACAGTCCTCCATGCGTGGTCTGACTAGTGATTTGTAAAGTGGCAGGACTATGTTCTCATCACGGGCATCTATGCCCCTTTTAATGCAACCTATTATCTTATTGGCCTTGGCAGCAGCTGTCTGACACTGGTTTCTACAGCTTAGTTTGCGGTTCACTAAAATTCCTAGGTCCTTTTCCATGTCAGTGTTACCCAGTGTTTTACCATTTAGTATGTACTGGTGACTTGCATTATTCCTTCCCATATGCATAACTTTACATTTGTCAGTGTTAAACCTCATCTGCCACTTCTCTGCCCAAGCCTCCAGTCTATCCAGATCCATCTGTAGCAGTGTACTGTCCTCTTCTGTGTTAATTACTTTACACAGTTTAGTGTCATCTGCAAAAATTGATATTTTACTGTGCAAGCCTTCTACAAGATCATTAATAAATATATTGAAGGGAATAGGGCCCAATACTGACCCCTGTGGTACCCCACTAGTGACAGTGACCCAATCTGAGTATGTACCATTAATAACCACCCTCTGTTTTCTATCACTGAGCCAGTTACTTACCCACATACAGACATTTTCCCCCAGTCCAAGCATTATAATTTTATATACTAACCTTTTATGCGGTACAGTGTCAAATGCTTTGGAGAAGTCCAGATATACGACATCCATTGATTCGCCGCAGTCAAGACTAGAACTTACTTCCTCATAGAAACTGATTAAATTAGTTTGACATGACCGATCCCTCATGAAGCCATGCTGATATGGAGTAATTTGCTTATTTTCATTGAGGTACTCCAAGATAGCATCTCTTAGAAAACCCTGAAACAGTTTACCCACGACAGATGTTAAACTTACCGGCCTATAGTTTCCGGACTCCTTTTTTGGACCCTTTTTGAATATTGGCACCACATTTGCTATGTGCCAATCCTGTGGAACACTCCATGTCAGTATAGAGTCCTTAAAAATCAGAAATAAGGGTGTTAACAATTTATATAATTGTTATCTCTGCCCTTCACCTTCCTCGGTCAATTGGCTGCTATCCCGAAAAAGTAGCTTCTGAGATGAGCTTGTCTCAGTACACTTAGCTGTGTGTGTACTGCCTTGCCATCGCGTGTCCTGTGGTACATGTTGTGGGCTGTTTTATTTATCTCCAAAATACTATAGGGGTTGTAATATACAGCTGCTTGGTGGTGAAGAGCACCTGCGCTATAGACATTATATTCCATAAGACCTCTCCCTGTCCACTCAGGACATGGTAGTATGGTTAAGGATTTTGAAAAGGTCTTCCATTTTTCTAAATAGTCTAGAGAGCTCTCTATCCCGGGGATTTTCTCTGACGCGATTCTGTGTTGAGAATTACTGATGAAATCAATTCTTCGTCCTTGGATAAAGACAAAACCAAGACGCTTTCTTTAATTAATACAAGATAATATCTAAGTTATTTACAGTGGTCTATTTGAAGGATCGTATGTCCAATTGAAGTGAACCTTTGCAACTTCTAGGGGGCCAAGGTCACCCCAAGAAGATAAAACTCTATCCTAAGTACTATTGGTTGAGTGGAAATCATTGGATAAGGCTTTGACTCTCACAAAGAAATTTGAGACAATGTTTCTCCTTGAGGAGGAGTATAAAAAGGAGCAGTCAGCACCTCAGCACCTCCTAAAGTGAATGTTGCCATAGTGAAACTGCTAAGAAGAACAATTGATCTATTTGAAGGACCCTAAATCAGATTGAAAGGAATCTTTGCGACTTCTAGGGGGCCAGGGTGACCCCAAGAAGATGAAACTCTGTCCCAAGTAATGGTGGTTTAGTGGAAAGCATTGGATAAGGCTCTGATCCTCACAAAGAAATTTAGGATACTGTTTCTCCTCGAAAAGGAGGATAAAAAGGGAGCAGTTAGCACTTCCACCGCCATATTGAAACTTCTGAGAGCAATTGTGCCCTGAGTTTTTCTTTTTCTTTTTTTTTTTTATTTAAAATTTGTATTGGTTTTACAAAGCAGTACAACAAAACTAAATGACTGATTCTAGCAGGTAATACCAAATCAATTCTCTCCACAAATCCATATTACATAGAGTAATATAATAACCATGAACAGATTGTATAAATCATACAAGTCAAAAGGCCATAGAGAGGACAGGTTCACTGCATAGAAGTGGTGGTGTGGAAGATGGTATCATGAAAGAGGGTACCAAAAAAGAGGATACCATCCCACAGGCTAGGACAGCTAAGTAGTGAAAATCCTATAAGTGCACCAAGGTTGCCAGATGGAAAGGAAAGTGCCTCTAGTATGGAGCTCCCAGTGGGAGAGTTCCTCAAACCTGTACAGTTGGTTAACTTTGTTGACCCAGTGTTCAACTGAGGGGCGGCTTAGGAGAGAGCCACCCAAGGTGAATAAGCAGTCAGCAGCTATGATCAGCTGCTGGAATAGAAGTGTTTGATGTTTTCAAGCTTGGAGTCCAAGAGAAAGCAGGGCTGTCTCAGGACAATATGTAAAAGAAGTGTGACATATGGTATTCAATCTTTTATTCTCACATGACCGCTAAATATGAAAAAGGTGCATTTTCCTTTCATACATCCCCAACATCTGTCTGTTTGAGCAGGGCCTCACATGAACCTGAGTCTTTTTCCTAAAGCCCAATACACACTTGTTTAAAGGGGTTCTCCGGGAATAAAGAAAATGAAAATACTTAAATATTACTTCATTATAAATATATTCCCAAATACCTTACATTAGTTATAATGACTCGTTTTGTCTGGGGAACAATCATTAGGAGAAATAAAATGGCCGCCATCCTATTAGTACACACAAAACCTGTCCTAATCACACAGCAGGTCAAGTAACTTCACAACACTGAGGTAAAGAGCTGCCTCATCCTCCTCTCTGCTCTGCTTGTCAGGGATTATGATTCTAAATACAGATGATAAGATCTTCAGCTGAATCTCTGTAGGAATGGAGTTCATGAGGAGACCTGAAGTACAGACAGGAGGTGGGGAAGTGGCTAATGAGCAGATCTTGTATGCAGTCTCCATTATCACATTCTGTCCTGTCCGCCCTCTCTGTCCTTCATGTCTCCTCATGAACTCCATTCCCACAAAGATTCAGCTAAATATCAAATTAAACTGTATTCAGGACTATAATCCCTGACACGTAGGAGAGGAGGATGAGACAGCTCTATAGCTCATTGTGGTAAAGTGGATTGATTGGCAGTGACGCCAGCTTTCTACAGTCTTCCAGAATACATCCCTGAGAATCACAAAGGCCTGATACATAAATTTTAGAGGAACATGTAACACTGGGCAAACTATCCCTCAGTTCCTTCAAGGCCAGATTAAGGACATCTCTGGGTTTCAGGAGAGTGGAAGGATAAGTGGGTGCCCTACACCTATTGTAGAACCATCTCCATACTTGAAGAGTCTTAACCAATGGACTAATAATCTGGGCAGAGGATTGACAAGGGGTATCCGCTAACACAGGTGGAAAGCTTTCATATATATCTTCAAGTCAGGAACACCAATACCCCTCAATACCTTAGGTTTAGGGAGACGTGATGTGGGCTCAGGTCATATCTGAAGAGCATCATTCTGAAGAGAGGAATTGCATATAGGGAGAAGACATGGTGATGGGAATAATCCTGGAAGGTAGAGTAATATGCCTTAGGAAGCCCATCAGGACGAGGGCTCTTCTCTTGGGGTGGGGTATTTGACTGTCAATTTCAGTTCCTGTAGATTGAAGGGTTTAGATAGGAAGTCCTTCAGTTGTTGGGACAGGGAAGGCAATTGTAACTGAGAGAGATTGATCTCTAGCATCTGCATGTTGGGGCTGTGGAAAATGATGCATCTCAGGCTTTAAATTATACAATGCTTCATAAAAGAGCGAAAATAGCTCTGATATAATATCTGTAGGGTATTATTTCCTACCCTACGATGTATTGAGCAAATGGACATAATTATTACAGCTTTTTTGTTTTATCCTATCATAAATTTTGAAGCCTTGTTCCCTTGGGTAAAAAACTTATGTTGAGATGCTAAAATGTATTTAGCTGATGAAGCTTTTAACATATTTTTTAGGTCTGTCCTTAACGCATTAAGGGTGGCAAGGGATTTTTTGTGGACTTTTTCTAAGGCATGTATCTGACAGAGGAGAGCAGACAAATGAGCCACAGACTCCTTCTTCAAATGGGCACCCAGGCTGATGAATTGACCTCTCATATAAGGTTTATCTGACTCCCATAATGTCTATGAGGATATGTTTGAGGTATAATTGATGTTAAAGTATTCAGTCAATAAAGCAGAAAAATGCAGAGCGTTTTTCTCCGTACCTATGAGGGACTTATTAATGTTGCAGTGTTTGCAGCTTTTATGAACAGCGCCCAGACATTGTGGGGGAACAAAAACTGGTTTACTTTACTTGGGACAAAAAACAGTAACCATTAACTGTAACATCATCATCAAGATGGAGACTACCAGAGATAACATCTACATAATCACAGTCCATACACTGGAATAACCACACTTGAATAAACAGTGATGCTTAACACACAGCGCCATCTACTGTCAGTTTATGATAGTTCTTCCAGCATTGAGCTATAGCTGCTGCTGTATTCCAACACCCCTTCTCAACAGCTAAAGCTTAATCTTTAAGGCCCAGCTTAAAGGGCCCCATGTTGTAGGTGGGTCCAAATTGCCAGACGGCTGGGCAACAGAAATAGGTAGGGCCAACAATACCATAGTGCAGAACTAAATACCGCCCAGCAGAACCAGATACCACAGTGCCTACATTAATTAATGCAGAGAGCATCAGATCTTTATGTACCAGGCTGACGACCAAGAGGAGAGCTTAGGTAGCCCTCTGAGCATCTGCCCACCGGAAAATTTCCCTGTAGTGTCTATGGCCAGTCCGCCCATGCCCAGCTTCTTCATCAGCCTGGAGTGTTTTTCAACACTTGTAAATATTTCTGTGACCATGTGCTCAGTTGGCCAGTATTACAAGTTCAGAAGTCATTGTTCTTGAAGATCCTCCAGAAACTGGAACTTCACATCGATATGCTTGGTTCTGGGATTCACCCTTTCCGTCTGCACAAAGGCAAGGCATCCTTGATTGTCTTCAAAGACCTTTGTTGATTCCAACTGTTGTTCCACAAAGCTGCCAACAATTGTCTTAACCTTATGACCTACTGACTTGCTTGTGCTACTGCAACATACTAGCTTCTGATGAAGAATATGATAGTCCAAATGATGGTACTTTCTCAAAGAAGAAACAGATATCCACTGGTGGATTTTCTGTCACAGGCGTCTCAAGCCCAGTCAGCATCCACATATCCAGTCAGGTTACCTTTGTCACTTGCTGATGACCTTAGTTTGAAGTGCAACATTCCCTTCAGATATCAAATGACCCTTTTTACGTACAGCATTTCAGTCCATCTAACTTGGCATTTAGACTTTTCTACATAAGATTCCTGCTGCAGCTGCAATATCAGGTCTTGTAACAGTGGCAAAGTCTAGGAATTTTCCTATTGCCTTCCCGTTCTGATTATCATTTGGTCACAACATACCTTGGCTGTTCATCTCCTTCAAGTAGTTGGTTTTCATAGGAGATTTTACTGGCTTGGCATCCTTTAGGCCAAATGCTTCGATTACAATATTTCTTGAATCTTGTGCCTTTGATTTAGAAGAAAGCTGCCGTCAAACTTTCAATCTGAATGCAGAGGCAATGATTTATGTTTCCGGGATCTTTGGTATCAAAATTCTCATTTAGAGTTTGTAGTATTCTTGTCTCGTCCCCTTCTTGCTCAAAGCAGACTAGGAGATTGTCCACATAAATCAGCACAAAGATCCATCTGTTTGTCAATTTCTTTGTGTATAAGCAAGGGTCTGCCTTACTCGACTGAAAGGCTTCATCTGTAAGCACCTCATTTATTTTGATGTTCCATACTCTTGAAGCACATTTTAGACTTTATAAACTTCTCTGAAGTTTGCATACCAAGTCTGGCCTTTGTTCATTCTTGAATCCTGGTGGTTGTTCCATGTCAATGTCCTCTTTCAGTTCACCATGCATAAATGCAGTTTTCACATCAAAATGCTTCACATGCATCTTCCTTGTGGCTGCCACTGTAAGAAGGCTCTGACAGTAGTGTGTTTGACTATGGGAGCAAATGCCTCATCATAGTCCTCACCATATTTTTCTGAGTACCCTTTGGAAACAAGTCTAGCTTTGTATCGTTCTACTGTGCCATCTGCGTTGCATTTGACTTTCAAAGTCCATGTATAGCCTATGGCTTTTCTTCCAGGTGGCAGTTCTGCCCTTGTCCTTGTTTTAGTGTTGTGCGTGGATCAAATTTCATCTTCTGCTGCCTTTATCCATTTGTTGGCATCTAGTTTTGGAAGTTGGGATATGTCTTCCCAAGATGTAGATTCACGTACGCTGACTATGCTCACCTTTTATGAGAGACCCATAGGTGGTTTACCTTTGTGTTCTTTTGTTGAACGTCTTGGCTCTGCATCTGCTCATTGGTGGGGCTTGGGCTTGCATTAACGCACAGGTTGTCTGTTTGGTGTCCCTTTCAGTATTTTGTTCTGCTCTTGATTGGAACAATGTCATCACATCATCTTTCAGATCCTCAGCGAAAATCATACTGTTGCTAATGGTAATAGTGTCCATTTTGGGGTTTAGGATTCTGCATCCTTTACAGTAGCCACTGTATCCGACAAGTATTCCCTCAGCTGCTCTGTTTTGGAGTTTGGTGCGTTTTTCTTCTGGAATATACTGTACACAAATGTTCTGCATCCAAACTCTCTTTTACACTTGGCTTCTCACCATGCCTTAGATCATACAGAGTTTCCTCCACCGTTTTCGAGAATAATCTGTTCTGTAAATAAGTAGCTGTCATTGTGGTTTCACCCCAATATTGGCCACTTTCATAGGACCGCAAATAGTGGAGTAACTAGCATAGCGGCAGACCATGCCACTGCAATGGGGCCCAGTCTTAGTTAGGATTATTTCCTCTTCTACTGGAGATGAAAACTTGGTCAGGACTCTACCCTCTAAAGGAACAACTTTTAGCAAATAAGGCAGTGGAAAAATGGCCCAAGGGTTATTGAGAAGGGTTTAGGCAGAAACCCTCCTGTCCTGTGTGTGATCCTTGCTATGGGGCCCTTACATCTCTATGTACGCCACTGACCGCAAATATTACTGTGTTTTAGGTTAAGTGGTTGTGAGGCTCTTGTCTGTCTTTCTTTAGGAAATGTCACCCTTACAGCTTTGGATTTAATGCAGAATTCTCATCTAACAGTTACTGGACAAGTGGACACTTTAAGATCCTTTGTTAGGTTTTGTTTTTGTACTTCCTGTATGCTGTCTGGAAGTCTGTGGCCTAAACATCTATGCCACGTATGGATACAATCATTGTGTCCATGCATGCAGACCCTCACCTGTTTTTTCACAATTTTGAGATGATAGAAATGCTCATCTGTCTTAGCACTGGTTACCACCTGTTCTCCATGTAGTATGATGCAGTTGTTTCCTTGGAAAGTCCTTTAAACATTTCACGTATAACAGTTCTCTTTCTAGACTGGGAACATACAGCACGTTTTACACTTATTCAACCATATTGTGTCCATTTTAACTGGGCCAAATTAACATCCCATGTCCGATTCCTTCTGCATTTATTCTCGTGACTGTTTCCATATTATTTAAAGGGGTTGGCCACTTTCTGGTTATTGTTGACCAATGTGTATATAAGCTGATTATATGACACTTACTAATATAGCCTTTGTTGAAGTTCTGCACCATTTTCATAAGGTATACAAAGTCTTTTGTGCTGTCCACACAGAGGTCTTGTCCATAAAATGGCTGCTGATAAAGGGACATGTAACCAGGCATATCACTTGCAGTGATGTCTCCTTCCTTTTAGAGACACTGCACCTGCCATCTGCACTTGTTCTGTTTGAAGCTTTATGCAAGTGTGGTGTATTTGAATGGAGGAGAGTTGATTAGCCTGGTCACATGACCCTCCATCAGCAGCCATTTTATGGACAAGATCTCTGTATGGACAGCACAAAAGACTTTGTATACCGTATTTTCGCCCTATAAGACGCACCTAGGTTTTAGAGGAGGACAATAAGAAAAAAATATTTTTCATCAGACCTCAGCTCACAGCCCCAATCAGACCCCCAATGTTAATAAGATCCCAATAAGACCTCAGATCAGACCTCAGATTAGACCCCAATAAGAATACCCCCAATCAGATCTCAGATAAAGCCCCATGCCTCCAATATCAGCCCCCAGTGCCTCCAATTTCATCCCCCAGTGCCTCTTATGTCAGCCTTCAGTGCCTCCTTTGTCAGCCCCCATGCCTCCTTTGTCAGCCCCCATGCCTCCTTTGTCAATCCCCATGCCTCCTTTGTCAGCCCCCATGCCTCCTTTGTCAGCCCTCATGCCCCCTTTGTCAGCCCTCATGCCCCCTTTGTTAGCCCTCATGCCCCCTTTGTTAGCCCCATGTCTCCTTTGTCAGACCCCATGCCTCCTTTGTCAGCCCCCATGCCTCCTTTGTCAATCCCCATGCCTCCTTTGTCAGCCCCCATGCCTCCTTTGTCAATCCCCATGCCTCCTTTGTCAGCCCCCGTGCCTCCTTTGTCAGCCCTCATGCCCCCTTTGTCAGCCCTCATGCCCCCTTTGTTAGCCCTCATGCCCCCTTTGTTAGCCCCCATGTCTCCTTTGTCAGACCCCATGCCTCCTTTGTCAGACCCCATGCCTCCTTTGTCAGCCCCCATGCCTCCTTTGTCAGACCCCATGCCTCCTTTGTCAGACTCCATGCCTCCTTTGTCAGCCCCCATGCCTCCTTTGTCAGACCCCATGCCTCCTTTGTCAGACTCCATGCCTCCTTTGTCAGCCCCCATGCCTCCTTTGTCAGACCCCATGCCTCCTTTGTCAGCCCCCATGCCTCCTTTGTTAGTCCCCATGCCTCTTTTGTCAGCCCCTATGCCTCCTGTGTTAGCCCCTATGCCTCCTGCGTTAGCCCCCATGCCTCCTGTGTTAGCCCCCATGCCTCCTTTGTCAGCCAGTATCCGCAGGACACATAAAATAAAAAAGCCACTTACCTCCCCTGCTCCTGGACGCCGCTGATCCGCCCGCGCTCTGCTTCCTCCTGCTGTCGGCTGTGCTGTGAACTGGCACGCACAGCGTGAGGTCACAGAGCGCCCTCACGCTGTGCGCAGCCCTGCACAGCCAAAAGCCAAACGGAGGACCAGGAAGCGGTGAGTACAGAGTCTTCATCGCTTCCTTGTCCTCCGGTGCTAATGAGCACTTCCTTAATGGAAGCGCTTATTAGCATTCGCCCCATAAGACTCAGAGAAACTTTTTCCCCAATTTTGGGGGAAAAAATGCGTCTTATAGGGCGAAAAATATGTTACCTTATGAAAATGGTGCAGAATTTCAACAAATGCTATATTACTAGTAAGTGTCATATAATCATCTTATATACACATTGGTCAACAGTAACCAGAAAGTGGCCAACCCCTTCAAGTCTAGTTCTGTGAAGAAGTTTCTATCACTTGTCATGTGACTGGTGGCTTTGGAGGCAAAGCACCAGCCTTGCAGCATCTCACTGTTTGTCACTTTAAATGTGCCATTCCAATCATCTGTGTATGGATCAGAGATTGTGGTTTTGACTCTTTGTTTGATCCTTTTCGGATGTAGCTTCTGCTGCTCTGCTTTCCATATTATACAGTCTTTCTTTAGATGTCCCTGTTTGTTGCATTTGAAACATACTCTTTTTTCCTTTTGTGATATCTTGTCTCTGTAGCTTTAAGAGCTTTTCCACCTTCTGTGGAGTCCTGCATGACTTCCTTTCTTTGATGATATTCATCTATGAGCCTGGTTTTCACAAATTCTGGTGTCAGATCTGTCTCAGGTCTTGTCTCAATCGCATTGATCAGTGCACTATATAAATCAGGCAATCTGCACAGCAGTATGGCTACAATATGACTGTCTTTAATATCCTTACCGACTGACCTTAGTCATGTAACCACCTCCAGCATTGCACTTATATGCTCCTGCATGACTTTTTCTTTGTTATACATTGTTTTGTATAGTTTCCTCAGTAGAAATATCGGTAATTTGCTATTCAAACTGGATCTTTCATGCAATTTCTGTAGTGCATTCCCCATGCCTCTTAAACGCTCTCATGTCTGATGTGAATCAGATGGTCGTCCTCCACTAACAAGCTTATTGTGGCCTTTGCCTGTCTGTTTTTGTGTCCCATTCCTGATAATTGATCTCTGGTCCCTCTATAGTTATAACCTACCACAAGTCATCTCTGGACAGTAACATTTCAACTTTAAATTTTCATAGGTAATTCTCACTGCTAAGTTTGGCCACTGTTAGTTTCATAAAGTGAATAAAGTAACAAAGTGAATTCAAAAGATTTGAGAATGAATAAGCTTATGCAGGCTAAGCGAATAAGTATATTTACTAAGTTTGATTAAATTTAAGGCAATACAAAAAAATCACATACTGAATAATAAAAAATCAATCCATCATTAGCCTAAATGGGGTGGAGAGTCCATCAATCATGCTAGTCTACCAAGTTATAACAAATGACTGACACCCCAGGGTGTACAAGTGATAGGGCAATACTTATATCCTACCTAGGATGAAGGTCTTGGTAGAGTCTACCGAATGAATTTGTGCCACAGATTTTAAACCTTTTAGCCCCTCCTACAGTGTGCAACACGCATGTATCTGAGATCACTCAGGAATGTAGTCTTATCAGCACAATGGGGGATGGGTACTAGATTTACAAGGCACATCATTACACAGAATGGTAATAATAAAAAATAACAGAATTAAAGGGACAGAACCAATCAGTACTTTAAAAATACTCTTGCAATACACCGGCCACATTTTCCTTTGTATATACAGACAGAGTCTCTTACTTGTATTCTTAAGATAAGACATTGTGGGATAACAAAAACTGGTTTATTTTACTTGGGACAAAAACAGCAACCATTAACTATAACATCAAAATGGAGACTACCATAGATAACATCCACATAGGCAGACCATACACTGGAATAACTGCACTTGAATAAAAAGAGATGCTTAACACAGCGCCATCTACTGTCAGCTTAACATAGTTGCTTCAGCATTGAGATGCAGCTTTTACTATAAGTCTTCACCTCAATACCTTTCCTAGTTGGCAGTTAAGGCCCCTTTACACTGCTCAATATCCAAAAATCAAAACTCTCATAATTCAGGTAATAGATTGTTGGTGCAGTCACTAAATTATCACTTAAGGGCAGCAGATCAGCACTCTGTTGACTGCAAACAATGATTCTGTATGACGATGAGCAATTACATTAATGGCCACTCCTCTGCATACTGTGGAGGGGATCGCTGCATGTAAATGCAGTGGTCACCTTTACTGATGAGCAAGTACTTGTCTGGAGACAACTCTTCTTTCCTGACAATAGTCTGCTCCATCGAGCAGTGTAAAGGGGCTCTTAGATCTGAGAGAGAGGTAGATTGGGGATTGGTCTGACAAAGTCATATTGTCAATGCGCAACCCTGTACAAAGCTGGAGACATTCCTTGGAGATGAGGAGGAAATGAATCCTGCTATATGAATTACAGGCTGCAGAATAAAAGGAATAATCAATCTGAGAGGTGTTACGGCATCTCCAAACAACGATCAGGCCTGTAACTTGGTTTTAAGAGATTTCAATGCTTTGTATATAATAGCTTAATGTTTAGAAGAAGTATTCTGCAGGGGAGCCAATGCCACATTAAAGGGGTTTTCCCATCTCAGACAATGGGGGCATATCACTAGGATATGCTGCCATTGCCTGATAGGTGTGGGTCCCACCTCTGGGACCCTCATCTACAACGAGAACTGAGCAGGGAAATGAACGGAGAGCGCACTGGGCATGCGCAGCCGCCCTCCATTCATTTTTATGGGGCCGCCGAAAATAGCCAAGTGCTGGCTCGGCTATTTCCGTCGACCCCTTAGAAATGAATGGGAGCGGTGGCCAAGCATGTGCGATGCGCTCCCATTCACTTCTAGGGGAGCAGCGGGGAGCAGCGCTTGGCGGAGGACGGACCCCAGGAACTCCGGGGTCCTCCAGCCACAGCTCTCCCCGCTCTGTTCTCGTTGTAGGTGCGGGTCCCACTTCTGCATATCCTAGCAATATGTCCCCATTGTCTGAGATGGGATTACCCCTTTAAAGATACCCTCCTTATGGGACTCCACAACATTTAAGATGGACAGTAACCAGTGAATCCAGTTAATATTGGGCGCTTACAAATTGACAAAGTTGTAGATTGAGGGGCCAATCTAGCCTTTTAAGAGGTAACAACCTTCCAGGTCCTGTAATTGTGATAAGTAGCAAAAACGGAAATTCCTCTTGAAACCTATACTTACTCCTCATCCAAGTCACTATGGCACCAGGTGTGATAATTAGAGAAAGATGGATTAGGGTTATGATTCAATTTTGAAGTGAGTTTCTTGAAGATGTAGGATTCAGCATTTCTCCTTGTTTAATTTTTAATGAGAAAATTTGGCATTTCTTAGACAGAACGTAGCCCTTTTAAGTTATATGATACACTATATAGGTCAGTCATAATGTATAATTACAAGGGACCAGCAACATACATATCTAGCCTAAACTAGAGGTGAGCACAATCCTAAACTTCCAGGGGAGAAAGCTCCCTCTCTCGAGGGTTACCACAGTAATAGATATAGTGTCCTGTCTCTCCAGACCTGAGAATAAACCGTAAACAGTTAAACAAAAAACTTTCAAACCAATAAAGAAAAAGAAGAATCTTATGAAGGACAATCAAAGTGGTCACATAATCAGGCATATTGATGTAAAGTGACCGGATAGGAATCAAGAAACTTCACTTGAAGGTAGGGGAGTAGTGTCTTCTCAACATATCAAAAAACCTTGCTACACAATGAAACTTGGTCAGCATGTAAGTTGTGTACCAGAGTGGGCTCCCCAGGATACAGCAATGTCACAAACAAGGAAAGAAGCAACTCCAACGGCAGTTTTGCCAAAACCGTATTTTACCTAAAGTGTAACTGTCATGTTTTCATAAAAAAAAAAAATCAATTTTATCATATGTTACTGCTGCTGCAGCATTATGCATAAAGCAATCTTTAGTTTTTTTCACATTCCACTGTTTTCCTTGAGTTTTTCTGTTAGTCACAGCTGTTTTGAACCCTACAATATGAAGATCTTCTCAAGATGGCTCCTCTGCCAGTTCTCTGAGGCCAAAACCGCCTTCCCTCACTTCACATACACACTTGCTGTAGCCAGCAGCTTCCTGCCAGCCAATCAAATTGGATTACTGAGAGACACGCTTCCTCACTCTGAAGCCTAATGCAGGCATGCAGTGTGAAGGACCGCCCCTCTGTCTTCCTGTCTTCTTAGATGAGCCATAGCAACGGACTTTTAAGGGACCAGTGGAAAGGGACAGGAGACATTAATAAAAGCTGTCATTATAAAGGTAATTACAGATCTTTTGACAATAATTGACAGACTAACTTGGGTATACATGCCTAGCTCTAATGAACTAGCAAATAAAAAAAATATGACAGTTACACTTTAAACATGGTAATGGGCACGACCACAGATGTGTTACACACAAATAAATTTACATACACCCCCATTCAGGAGGCTGAGATCATTGTGCTGTACAGTGCGGTGCCCTCTAATGGATGCTGGAGGTATCAGCAGTAAATTTATCTACTGTTGGGCTCAAAAAGACCCCATACTTGTTATCACTCTAGAATCAGGAACAATTATTTGGGTACCTGGTGCAGGCTAGCCTGCAGTACAGCACAACAGCGTACAATCTTATTATATGCTATAGTATTCCCCTCCCAATAACTGATCATATAGCATGTGCCTATAGTGTTTCTCCTGAATAAACACCAGCCTGGCTTGAATTCATTGTCATCAGCTCTCTGGTGTGAACTGTAACTTAAAACCTGAAGTCCTTTGTTATGAACAGTTAACCAGGGGCGTAGCAATAGGGGAAGCAGGGGAAGCAGCTGCTTTGGGGCCCAGACCCACAAGTGGCCCCCTCAGGAGGGAGACTAAAAGATTTTGTTGTCAGGCCCCCCTCAACAGTATTATACAATGACATTATATACAGTGACACTATAGAAAGCGGATGGAGCGGCTGTCAGGCCTTGTCTGGGAGAGCTCAATTTTGACTAGCCTCAAGAGTGAGGGTTGCATGTGAGTTCGGGGTTGCGCGGAAGTTTCTGGGGGGGCCCCATTCAAAATTTTGCTGTGGGGCCCAGTTAGTTGTAGTTACGCCACTGCAGTTAACAATACTTGTGGCCTGACACAAATAGAAAATCTTACTAACTAACTACAGGCCTGGTCTCAGTCTCTAGGATGCTAGGCGCCAAAACTGTAAGGAAGTACATGCACGATTAGTCTTACCGACCCGGGTCTGCTCTGTATAAGCTGGTGACTGTGGATGGAACAAGGGTTTCTCCAACTAGTGTGTAGTACTGCAGTGTCTGTGCCTTTACTCCTCAGCTGTCATCTGCATTTCTCCTTCCTCTGGACAAGATCAGGGTAAGGGCCCTTGCACACGACCGTGGAGCACGGTCCGGGACGGTCCATGAAAACCTGGACCATGCTCCTTCTGAGGGCAGGAGCGCACGACAACATTGGTTGCTATGATGCCGTGCGCTTCCTAAGGCCGCCGCTGTATAGAGTGTATCACTGTACAGCGGCGGACTTAGGAAGCGCACGGTGTCATAGCAACCAATGACGCCGTGCGCTCCTGCCCTCAGAAGGAGCACGGTCTGGGTTTTCACAGACCGTCCCGGACCATGCTTCACGGTCGTGTGCAAGGGCCCTTATGGACACGATCAGCTCCACTTGGCTGCAGCTCTGGTTCCTGAAGGATACTCTCACATTTGGATGTCTTTAGATTCTTCTCACACAGCTCCTGTGTACTTCTCCCAGGCTCAATCCAAAGAAAACGGATGCCTCACTTCCTTTTCCAGGCTTATGACTCCTCCTCTAAGCGTTTAAACATATTATTACCATAAAAATGCAGTCTGTTAGCTGTGCTTAGGAAACAGCAGCCCTGGAGAAGAAGCTGTGGTGACCTTCCAGTATCCAGGGCACTAAAGGCCAATTCTCATGGTGTGGTTTCTGCAAACACAGCCAAAGTCGCAGTCATGAACGTAAAATGCTGCAGACAGACGCAGTAAAATCTAATGCCACTAATCATAAATGTAAAAGTAAAGGGTCATTTTAATGTGAGCATGTAAGAGTTATTTATGTGTTGGAATGCCCATGTGTGCTCCAATGTGTGGGAAGGACCCTGCGAAAAGGAAAAACCTGCAGGCGAGGATATTTATAACATCTCAGTTGGCAAATGGCTGGTTGGTTAAAGGGTTAAACTTTCAGGGTGTGGAGCTAATTGGGGGTAAGCAGATGATCCAATTATCAACATTAGGGCTCATGCACACGAACATGTACCAGCCAGGCCCGTGCTGTGGCCTGCAAATTGTGGACCACAATGCATGGGCACTGACCGTGTGCCCATCATCTGTGGTTGCAGACCCATTCACTTGAATCCGCATCTGACGGTCCACACAACAAAACAGTAATGCATGCAGAAAACTATGGAGTGCTTCTGTGGGCTTCCGATCCATGCCTCCATTCCGCACCGTATTATTGGGATTGCGGACCCCTTCACATGAATGTGTACCATCCATGATACGGTGCACACACGGCCGGTGCCCGTATATTGAGGACACCCAAATTGCGGGGCCAAAGTACAGGCACAACCGGGCAATGGCTGCGTGCATGAGCCCTTAAAGAGGACCGTTCACCATTCCTGACATTCCTGTTTTAATAGCTCCATGCATTCCCCACGTACTAACAATTCTGGAGCATCTATTCTTATGTCTCTATGTTGTGCCATTCCTTTATTATTTGCACTAGAAGTTGTGAATGAATTGCTGTTTGCCTTCAGTAAGGGTACAGAGGGGAGGTGACCAGTTGGGGGGTGTACCTGCACAGAATGACTCTAGCCAATCAGTGCTGCCATGTTCAGACTGTGCAGGGACACACCCCCAACTGGTCACCTCCCCTCTGTTCCTTGAAGGCAAATAGCAATTCACATATAACTTCTAGTGCAAAAAATAAAGGAATGGCACAACATACAGACATAAGAATAGATGTTCCAGAATTGTTATTACATGGGGAATGCATGAAGATATTAAAACAGTAATGTCAGGAACGGTGAAAGGTCCTCTTTAACCAGCATCAGATATTTTGGATCTACTCCCTTGATACCCTAAATTCAGATAGTTTAACCTCTTAAGTACCGGGCCCATTTTTGGTTTTGCATTTTCATTTTTTCCTCCCCACGTTCCAATAGCTATAACTTTTTACATTTTCCGTTTATATATCTATATGAGGGCTTATTTTTTTGCGGGATAAGTTGTTTTGGTCTATGGGCACCATTTAATTTATTGGAAAACGGGAAAAAATTATTTGTAGAGTTAAATAAAAAAAAACAACAACCCACAATTCCACCAAGGTTTTTGGGGTCCGCGATCCGCATCCGAGGGTCCGCACCGCAAAAAAGTAGTGCTTGTGCTAATTTTTTGCGGTGCGGAGGCACGGCCAGAAACACCACGGAAGCACACCGTAGTGCTTCCGTGGTGTTCCGATCCCAGATTGCGGACCCATTGAAGTGCATTGATGCGGGCTGCACACGGCCGGTGCCCGTTTATTGCGGACCCGCCGTATGCGGCCCGCAGCACGGGCACGGCCGGCACACGTTCGTTTTTTATGGGGGAAAAACGTAACTAAAATGTTTTTCATTTTTTTTCTGTTACGGCATTCACCACACAAGAATTTTTATTTTTTTATAGTTTAATAGTTCAGACATTTTTGGAGGCGGAGATACCAGATATGTTTATTTTTTTATAGTTAGTATATTTTGTATGTTTTGTATGTAAAATAGGGAAAGGGGGGTGATTTAAACGTAATATTTTAATGTTTTTTAATTTTTTAAAAACTTTTGTTAACTTTTTATTTAATAATTATTAGGGCTCTTTCACACGAGCGTGTCCCTTGCGGGAATCGTGCACTATGTGAGAGAGGGATCCGGCAGTCTGGACCCAGAAGAGCAGGGCATTAGCATGATTGATAATGTTGTGTGCCTCTGTCTAACGTTTCAGTAATGGAATCACACTGACATAAAGCTGTCAGTATGATTCTGTAGAATAAGAACACGCAGAGGCACACAGCATTATCAATCGTGATAATGCCCTGAGCTTCTGTAAGTCCACGGAGCGTGATTCCCGCAATTGACACCATCGTATGAAAGAGCCCTTAGCCCCCTTAGAGGGCTAGAACCTGGGATTTTTTGATCCCTTGTCCTATTAACCCTTATAGAGATCTATTAGGGTGTCTAGGATTTTACACTGTCCCTGCTGAGCTGTGCTTTTTGCACACCACCGCAGGGAGCTTACCACGGCAGCCATGGAAGGCTTTACAAGCGTTCAGGCTGCCATCATTGGGGTCCTCTGCCTTGCCTTACGTGTGCCGTGTTCAGTGTTGATCGCAGCACCTGAGGGGTTAAATGATGGAGTTCATTGGGATAGAGGGTGAGAGACATCCCTTCCAATCACATGACCTAAACTGGGACCTTTAAATGGAATTAGGTATGTTTTATAGAATTGGAACAGAACTATTGGCATGTTTTTCTTTAGTTTGTCATGTCTCATGGGGAATTGATCTTTTATTCATAATGAGAACCTAAGAAATATTATAATGGAAAATGATGGTTATTATGTTGTGTCATAGGGAATGAGAGAGGGTTTATAACGAGTAAAAGGCATATGGTTGTCAAGCCCCTTATAAAGCTAGTGCAGGGATCAGTAACCTTCTGCACTCCAGCTATTGTGAAACTACAACTCCCAGCATGCAAACATACTTGGCTGTTCTTCTAACTCCCATAGAAGTGAACGGAGGACTTTGGGAGTTATAGCTTCAGAACAGCTGAAATGCCGGAGGTTGCTGATCCCTGAGCTAGAGCAAAACTCGAGTTGGGCACTTCCATTAACTTGAAGGAGTTGTTATTTTAAATTATATACTTTGCATCCTGAACCGATGGAGCTTCACTATTGGTCTCGTGTCACTGCTTTCCCCTAAATGGAAGGAATAACGGCATTAAGAGATTCCAGAATTTGGAAAGTGAGATCCAGGACTGGCAAGTTATGTGGTCTGGTTAACTATCTTTCATTGGAATTATTTTCATGACTTCACAAGCTTCGCAGGTTTATTGTCTGTCTGAATTTTTTCTGCATAATATAGCGTTGACACCTGCCCTCCGCTAAGAGGTGTGGTGCCCCTGGTAGGTGAATGTTCACCTCTATCAAATAGTTCCCCTATCATGTACAGTACAGACCAAAAGTTTGGACACACCTTCTCATTCAAAGAGTTTTCTGTATTTTCATGACTATGAAAATTGTAGATTCACACTGAAGGCATCAAAACTATGAATTAACACATGTGGAATTATATACTTAACAAAAAAGTGTGAAACAACTGAAATATGTCTTATAGTGTAGGTTGTTCAAAGTAGCCACCTTTTGCTTTGATTACTGCTTTGCACACTCTTGGCATTCTCTTCATGAGCTTCAAGAGGTAGTCACCTGAAATGGTATTCCAACAGTCTTAAAGGAGTTCCCAGAGATGCTTAGTACTTGTTGGCCCTTTTGCCTTCACTCTGCGGTCCAGCTCACCCCAAACTAGAGATGAGCGAATCATTGAAAAAATTATTCGCCAAACATTCGCCGAACTTTTCCTAAAATTCGTGTATTCGACGAATAGATTCGTTGTATTTGCGTACAAAATATACGTTATTATGTGCTATTAGCGAACATTCGCTCACTAATAACGATCGTTCATTTACAAAATGTACGCAACTTCTTAGAAGACGTACGCATGAGCGTACAAATAGCTTACGAATCTCAGCGTACTATTGTCTAAGCGATTACTTAATACGCAGGCACGTACGAAGAGAGGCCGCGGCGTGCACTCCTCAGAGGCAGAGCAAATATTCAAGACACATATATGGTAAATAGTGCAAATACAGCAGCAAAGGTTCCCTTTAAAAAACCCTCTTTCGAGGGGCTCCCCAAATAACCTGAAAAGGGGGAAAAAAGGGATGAGGCGCACGTATGCGCAACTTGGATACAAAACTTTTTTTTGATGGGGTGAGTCCTAACAATCCATGGCCATCTGGGTGAGGACAAACGCGGGGCAACAAAACTAAAAACAAGGGCCAACTAGTGCCCACCCTTCAGGATAAGTCCATGTTGTGGCTCCCATAAAAACTGCAGGAATTCCTAAAGGCCAGCAGGCCCTCCTCACTGCTGCTGGAGCTAAATGACATAAGAGGGCGCTCCTGCCTCATCATGAAAGCGGCCCTGGCTGTGGCAGCAGACCCCCGCCGACCTCTCAAGGATGGTCTTCTTGGTGACTGGGCTGTCACACTGGCAAAGGCAGTGGTAACTTTGGCCCTGCCCATCACTCTGTAGTGGCCAGATCCTCCTGCCGGCATACCAGGTGACAGAATCTCCGGCTGTAACGGTAATGGTCTTCCATGAGCGGCGGACTGTGCGGCCTGCAACTGCCATGGGCATGGCAGTTGGTAGTGGTACTGTACCACAGTTGGATGGTACACAAAAGTGTTCGTGGTCATCTGTCCCACATGAAGGATCGGTGGTATCGGTGGCGGTGTCGGCAAATCAGGAATCAGGGGTTCCGGCTGATCGTGACCTTGGGATTTCTCTTCAAATCTCAAGGTCTCAAGGTCACAAGCCTCTTCTGCGGCCTGGGCCTCCTCACTCCAGTCTTCCGGGGGCGCTGCAGGAGATTGTGGCGTACGGGTGGAAGATACAGCCACTTAACCGAACGGCGGTTAACATATAATTCCTCCACTGTCTCCTCATCGCCGATGAAACCGACTCCCCGCTCCACGTTGAACCAAATAACTGTTTCCCTTCGGCGCTCCAGCTTAGGGTCACCGGACCGTGGGTGCTCCAAAACTTGCACCACCCTCTCCTCCACCAACTTTTTATATTCCCAGAGGGTCTGGGCGTTCCGGGTGACAGCCTCAGGGGCCATCAAATTCTGGCGTAAGGAGTAGTCCTTGCGCGGCGGAGCAGGAACTCCTGCCGCCTCTGCCTTGTCAGCCAGTGGAGTCCCCACCTCAGCAGGCACCTCATCCGACTTCCTGTTGAGTTGTGAGAGATAGATCTCCGGTTCCTTCTCCTCATAGGAGTCGTCTGCCCACAACATGCTTCCCCAGTCAGGACCTCGCTTTCTCGCCACCATCTTACTCTGCTGACTTGCCACGTCTTCCTCGCACGCAGGAGAAGTGGGTGGAACTACCAGGGAGGAGTCTGCATCGCTGAATAGAATTCGTACGCAACAGCGTGTAGAGTAACTACCAGGGAGGAGTCTGCGCAACAGCGTATAGAGTAACTAAATTATACGTAGAATAGCATATAATTTAGCGGACAAACTACGTAGCGATGCATACAAAAGTGAAGCGAATCACCTAATATTCGGATTCGCTTCACAGCTGAAAAATCCCAAGATTCGATACGAATCAACGAATCGACAAATCGCTTCGCTCATCTCTACCCCAAACCATCTCGATTGGGTTCAGGTCTGGTGACTGTGGAGGCCAGGTCATCTGGCGTACCACCCCATCACTCTCCTTCTTGGTCAAATAGCCCTTACACAGCCTGGAGGTGTGTTTGGGGTCATTGTCCTGTTGATAAATAAATGATGGTCCAACTAAACGCAAACCGGATGGAATAGCATGCCGCTGTAAGATGCTGTGGTAGCCATGCTGGTTCAGTATGCCTTCAATTTTGAATAAATCCCCAACAGTGTCACCAGCAAAGCACCCCCACACCATCACACCTCCTCCTCCATGCTTCACGGTGGGAACCAGGCATGTAGAGTCCATCCGTTCACCTTTTCTGCGTCGCACAAAGACACGGTGGTTGGAACCAAAGATCTCAGATTTGGACTCATCAGACCAAAGCACAGATTTCCACTGGTCTAATGTCCATTCCTTGTGTTCTTTAGCCCAAACAAGTCTCTTCTGCTTGTTGCCTGTCCTTAGCAGTGGTTTCCTAGCAGCTATTTTACCATGAAGGCCTGCTGCACACAGTCTCCTCTTAACAGTTGTTGTAGAGATGTGTCTGCTGCTAGAACTCTGTGTGGCATTGACCTGGTCTCTAATCTGAGCTGCTGTTAACCTGCGATTTCTGAGGCTGGTGACTCGGATGAACTTATCCTCCGCAGCAGAGGTGACTCTTGGTCTTCCTTTCCTGGGGCGGTCCTCATGTGAGCCAGTTTCTTTGTAGCGCTTGATGGTTTTTGCGACTGCACTTGGGGACACTTTCAAAGTTTTCCCAATTTTTTGGACTGACTGACCTTCATTTCTTAAAGTAATGATGGCCACTCGTTTTTCTTTACTTAGCTGCTTTTTTCTTGCCATAATACAAATTCTAACAGTCTATTCAGTAGGACTATCAGCTGTGTATCCACCTGACTTCTGCCCAACACAACTCATGGTCCCAACCCCATGTATAAAGCAAGAAATCCCACTTATTAAACCTGACAGGGCACACCTGTGAAGTGGAAACCATTTCAGGTGACTACCTCTTGAAGCTCATTAAGAGAATGCCAAGAGTGTGCAAAGCAGTAATCAAAGCAAAAGGTGGCTACTTTGAAGAACCTAGAATATAAGACATATTTTCAGTTGTTTCACACTTTTTTGTTAAGTATATAATTTCACATTTTGATGCCTTCAGTGTGAATCTACAATTTTCATAGTCATGAAAATACAGAAAACTCTTTGAATGAGAAGGTGTGTCTAAACTTTTGGTCTGTACTGTAGTCCAGGATGAATTTTCTGCAAATCATGCAGAAAAATTCATATACAGTGCCTTGCGAAAGTATTCGGCCCCCTGGAACTTTTCAACCTTTTGCCACATTTCAGGCTTCAAACAAAAAGATATAACATTTTAAATTTTTGGTGAAGAATCAACAACAAGTGGGTCACAATTGTGAAGTGGAACGAAATTTATTGGATCATTTAAACTTTTTTTGTAATAATAAAACTGAAAAGTGGGGCGTGCAAAATTATTCGGCCCCCTTGCATTAATACTTTGTTGCGCCACCTTTTGCTGCGATTACAGCTGCGGTCTTTTGGGGTATGTCTCTATCAGTTTTCCACATCTAGAGACTGAAATTCTTGCCCATTCTTCTTTGCAAAACAGCTCGAGCTCTTTGAGGTTGGATGGAGAGCGTTTGTGAACAGCAGTTTTCAGCTCTTTCCATATATTCTCAATTGGATTCAGGTCTGGACTTTGACTTGGCCATTCTAAGACCTGGATACGGTTATTTTTAAATCATTCCATTGTAGATTTTGCTTTATGTTTGGGATCATTTTCTTGTTGGAAGATAAATCTCCGTTCTAGTCTTCTTCTTGCCACTCTTCCATAAAGGCCAGATTTGTAAAGTGTTGGACTGATTCTTGTCCTATGGACAGACTCTCCCACCTCAGCTGTAGATCTCTGCAGTTCATCCAGAGTGATCATGGGCCTCTTGGCTACATCTCTGATCAGTCTTCTCCTTGTTTGAGATGAAAGTTTAGAGGGACGGCCGGGTCTTGGTAGATTTGCAGTGGTCTGATACTCCTTCCATTTCAATATGATCGCTTGCACAGTGCTCCTTGGGATGTTTAAAGCTTGGGAAATCTTTTGGTATCCAAATCCGGCTTTAAACTTCTCCACAACAGTATCACGGACCTGCCTGGTGTGTTCCTTGGTCTTCATGATGCAGAACCCTGAGACTATCACAGGTGCATTTATACGGAGACTTGATTACACACAGGTGGATTCTATTTCTCTTCATCAGTCATTTAGGACAACATTGGATCATTCAGAGATCCTCAATGAACTTAAAGTAAATGGGCCGAATAATTTTGCACGCCCAACTTTTCAGTTTTTTTATTACAAAAAAAGTTTAAATGATACAATAAATTTTGTTCCACTTCACAATTGTGACCCACTTGTTGTTGATTCTTCACCAAAAATTTAAAATGTTATATCTTTTTGTTTGAAGCCTGAAATGTGGCAAAAGGTTGAAAAGTTCCAGGGGGCCGAATACTTTTGCAAGACACTGTAGTTACTACCACGGCACTCATCAGTTTACATTAAGCAGAGAGTTGTATTGGTGCATATACTCCCAATAAATCCAGACAAATGTAAAATATGTGATATTTCGGTCGTAAGATGTTCTTCAGCACAATAGTCTGGAGCAAAGAGGCAAGTGGACCTTTACAACTCCACTTGGTTCCTTGCTCTAGACCAGGGGTCGGCGACCTTTTTCTGACGGAGTGCCAGTTTAAAAAAAAAATCAAAGTTGAAGCGCTCAGCGTGCAGGACAATACAGAAAAGTCATATAACACAAACTGCATGTGACAAAAGCAATCATTTTAACTTACCACGCAATGCGACCCTTGTTCCTGACTTTCTTTGCAAAGATGATCCAGATTTAGTTCCTATGAGAAGGTTTTTAGGTCCCTCTGGCTGTCACATGTAGGCTCACTATCCCCCCCCCCAAAAAAGTTGTCAGAAGCTTGTTCCACACTGTCCCCTCATTTTCCCCAGCAGTTACAAGCAGGCTCACCATTCTCCCACCCCTCAAAGTTGTCAGAAGCTTGGCCACATTGACCCCCCATTACCCCAGCAGTCACTTACAGGCTCAACTTCCTCCCACCCCCCAAAAGTTGTCAGCAGCTTGCTCCCCACCCCCAGCAATCACATGCAGACTCGCTATCTTCCAGCACCCCCAAAGTTGTCAGAAGCTCGCTCCACATTGTCCCCAATGTAGTGTCAAATATGGCCTGCGTGCCAGTCAAATATGGCCTTGTGTGCCATTTGTGACACGCATGCCGGGGGTTGCCAACCCATGCTCTAGAACTATTGTGCTGAAGAACGTCTTACGACCGAAACGTCCAATTGTAATGAGTATTTCTGGCAATCACATATTTTACGTTTGTCCGGATTTATTGTGAGTATATCGACCTATAAAACTCTGCTTAATATAAACTGACGAGTGCCGTGATACTAACTATATGAGTTTTTCTGCATGATTTGTCGAAAATTCATCCTGGATTCTTGTGTCTCCAAGGGATACAAGATAATTTTCAACTCCCTTCCCGAGAGATTTTTGTAACCCCAGCCTTTCCTCCAGAGAAGCAGAAAATTTAAGAATTATCCATTCTACAAGTGACTTGAAAAAATAAATGTGTTAATAGATATTCCGTTATCCGAGCAAATATCAGTCGTTTACTTTGTTTCCTGGTGACAAATCCCTCAGGAAAATGGCATACTATTACAGTTTTGCTATATTTTAACCTGTTTATTGTCATTTTAGAATGGAAACCATTTTGTCAAAAAAACCTCAGTCCTCGGAGGGGCAACTACATGGTAATCAGTGACCTACCTTATTATGAAGGCAGACCACATGACTGCTATGGGGCCCAGGGAGAGCTGGGGATAGCCCTGAACTCTTTTTTTTCTCTTCCCAAGATAAATCCACCAGAAATTTCCAGAAGCTGCCACTGGGAAGAGCACAGTGCAAGTAGCTGCTATTGCTTTCAATGGTAACCTTATAGATACTTATGCACTATTGGTGGTTGAAGGCACACAGTTTTACAATACACTCCTCATTCAAATTGTGTCATGATGGGTAGGGAACAGTGCAACCCTGTACTGCACCCGCACCATTGTTCCTACCTACTTGCATCATCTGCCCTAAGAGATTTTTCCAAAACAATAGATTCACCCACGGTGTAAGAAACCAGCCACGGTCAAGACTGCTGAAGGTTGAAGTCTTTATTGCAGATACACAACACATTTTGGGGAATCATATACCAAATGATGAGGTGCTGTCCGTTCTTTGTCCTTATGTATATATAGAGGAGGATTGGCCTCCTCTGGGAATTTAGCACTCCTGTTCACACTGGTGCAGCTTCTGACCAGGTATGATGTTCTCCTGATATGGGCCTGCTGGTTTGTGTAGGATGCAGGTCAGTGTTAGTGTAGGACTCATCCGATTGGAAGCCACCTTGATCGTTGGTGGATGAGCCCGACATATTTATGATCATTTATATGCGCTAAGAGCTTCCATATTACTTATTACATAGCAGTTATGCTTTTTTACCTTTTCACACATTCACCTCATGTTCATTTTATGTGTCATGGCTTATCTAGTGCTGCTGCCATTCTCTGTTTAGTATTTAATTAGCCAATAGGTAGCTTGCACCTGACTCAAGGAGGTGCTGTCCGTTCTTTGTCCTTATATATATATATATAGAGGAGGATTGGCCTCCTCTGGGAATTTAGCACTCCTGTTCACACTGGTGCAGCTTCTGACCAGGTATGATGTTCTCCTGATATGGGCCTGCTGGTTTGTGTAGGATGCAGGTCAGTGTTAGTGTAGGACTCATCCGATTGGAAGCCACCTTGATCGTTGGTGGATGAGCCCGACATATTTATGATAATTTATATGCGCTAAGAGCTTCCATATTACTTATTACATAGCAGTTATGCTTTTTTACCTTTTCACACATTCACCTCATGTTCATTTTATGTGTCATGGCTTATCTAGTGCTGCTGCCATTCTCTGTTTAGTATTTAATTAGCCAATAGGTAGCTTGCACCTGACTCAAGGAGGTGCTGTCCGTTCTTTGTCCATATATATATATATATATATATATATATATATATATTTAGCAAAACCATTCAAGGTGAGCCTTATCCTGGAATCAATACTTACCTGATTTATACGGTATTACCCCTTGGTGCGCCCTTCTGTTTAGCAGCATGAATATCTCCTGTGGATCTGATCCTGCCCTAAGAGATGGCTCACAATTTGGTGACGGCCCCTGATGTAAGTGCAGGAGCCTAAACCTAATGGGGTAAATGAGTAGTCAGACAGAAAGAGGTCAAAACCAGATAGTCAAAACCAGGACTGGATCAGAAGCTAAGCTAAGTCAAATGCACAGCAGAGTGAAACCAGGAGGTAATGTAAGAGACAAAGTCAGCAGGCAAAAGTGAGGTCACAAACTAGCAAAGTCTAATACCAGTGTTCAAAATCAAACAAGGTCAAATAACAAGCAGAATGAAATACCAGAAGGTCAGGTCAGAGGTAAAATCAGAATACAGTGTTAAGTCCAGAGAAACCGGCATAAAGGTCAGCGAATCAGAGTAACAAATGTTATCACCAATCCAAAGATTTTTGTCTTTTTTTGTGTGGTGCCAAATCAATTAGAAGTGAAAGTATGAGCGCTTATACAACTTTCACACTGAGACCAAGATACAAGTTGGTTTCATGCAAAAACTTCTCTGATTTTATTAAAGATACATTCTCTTATATAGCAGGTATGAGGAAGACAAAAAGGGGTGTTACTTTAGAAGAGGTAATTGGCTCCTTAACGAGACGGGAGTGGTTCTGTAACTTCAACCCTGAGTTTATTGGGACATTTAAATATTGCAAACTAACTTTTCCATCCTTCCCCCACAGTGATTTAGAAACAAAGAAGAAAGAACATGTACCTTTACATAGCTTATTATATTCCCTCTAGTGGTCAAGTATAAGTAATACAGGACTTTTACATTTTATATAAAAACCTAGCTCTCACACAAACACAAAACTAGCTAATGAATCTGGAATACCAATCACAAGCAACAGCTGCCTATTTAAATAACCCTCCCCCAGGAAGTATGTGACTCTGGCTCTGAGCCTTATTTGCCTGGCATCCTTGCCCCCTGATAGGTCAACATGCCCCTGTAGTACCCCATAGGGGGCATTACCATTCTTACAGCTCGCTACTGTCTCTAATAGCTAGTAGAGAATGTTATCCGTGTATATATTCCCAGGTCCACTGATACTGTGCCTTAATAATATTGCTATGCAACTTTTATGTATTGTATTTTGTGCACTATGCCTGGTTGTCCAGCAGGTGGCAGTTTATATGTCAGAGAACCTTTAGATATAATGGAACTTACCATTTCATTCTCCCTCTTTTGGGTAGAAGTGGGCTAGTCCTGCTTCCCATCAAGGGAGGGGTTACATGAAGCTGTGGAGTAGAGATTAGAGTCCAAAGGGATCAGGCATGGCACAGTGAGGGGAGCGTTCCCCCTCCTGCAGCAGGAATATTCCAGGGAAGCAGCTTGTAAAACACCCCGACTCCTTGCAGTTCATAGACTGAGTATTACGTCACCCCACTCAACAGTACCAGAACCTCTAGAAACTCTAGTAAGCAGACTGAAGCCAGAGAATAGCCCAGCAGCAAAGAGTTAAAGCAAAGTATTCAAGTTCACCTGCCAGTTTACCCTTAGCCTCCTGGACTCAAGAGAAAGATCACATATGGTTTGAATGACACCAGTTTATTGCAAGTTTATCCAAACTGCAAATTTAAAACCGTTAACCTTCACCAAGTTTGGACTCTACTTATTCCACCTCCTACAACTCTGTTGTTGCTACAGAGGCTAACCCTGGAGAGCAACAGTATCCAGGAAGGAGCACAGTGACGCAAACTATTAGAGCCACAACATACAACTCAGCATTCCTCAATACTGGGACTTGATCGGCCCTGAGGTGCTGCTCACACCCCATTGTCAGTAGGACTGGTTGCCAAAATCCAGAAGGGCCGCAAAAGGGCAGATGGGTAAGTACATGACAAATTACAACACCAAGAAGTAAAAGTCATGGAATTATGGAAATCACATGATCAACTGACATGTTAATGATATGCAAATGCTAAAATGAAATCAAAATATTCAAAAAATCTTGATTTATTCAGTATCCAGCATGAGCACTGTGCATTGGAAATACATACACCTACACTAGAGATGAGCGAATCATTTAAAATTTTATTCGCCGAATATTCGTCGAACTTTTCATAGGATTCGTAAATACGACGAATATATTCGTTGAATCTGCGTAAAAAATATACGTTTTTATGTGGCGTTTAGTGAACATTTGCGCACTAATAACGAACGTTCAGTTTTAAAAGGTACGCAACTTCTTTGAACACGTATGCATAAGCGTACAAATTGCGTAAGAAAATGACAGGCTTTACTGGAGAGGAATGGTGGAGCAGGAGGAACGCTCTGAGTCTGACCCCTGGCTACATATGGATACTGTATCAGCAGATGACAGCAGATCATCTGACTGAGACTGAGATGTGCGTGACATCCATTCCACTACCTCATCCACTTTCTCCTCTACTACAATTTTGCGCCTTGGTGGGTTAGCCCGGTGGAACACCGGCCAAGTATTGTGAATACTACAAGTAGAAGCTCAGGCTACAGGTCCTTTGGCACTGCTTCCCTGTGCCACCTTCTCCTTTTTTTTAGAGTTCGAGATCTGGCTGGAACTGGACCTCTTTTGCTTATTCATTCCAGACATTTTTCACTTCACTCTGTGGCCCTTCAGCTGGTCTTCGTCCCTGTCTCTCTCCCTGTCTCTCTCTCCCTGCCTGATTAATTACTAGCCCTGCACTGGCCCTGCATTTGCCTTGCACTTGCCCTGCAGTATCCCTGATGTGTAATATGGATTCCCTGAACAATTACACCCCAATTTCATCAACAACACAGGTCTCAGTGTCTCAGAACTTCACACACAGTGCTTCTGCTCTTCTCAGCAGTCGCAGCAGAAGTGATGTGTCACTGGCTTACCAAGCCTGAGCCAATCAGCGCAAGCCATGCCCACTAGGTCAGGTGACCGCTTTCTTCCCGGGCTTTTGCACATGAATAATGAACTAACAGTAAAAGTTCGTTAATTACTTACATTCGTACGCAACAGCGTATAGAGTAACTTATACGTAGCTTTAGCGTACAATTTATCGGACAAGTACGTAGCGAATGCGTAGAAAGCCTTAGGAACATTTTCGAATCTTAACGGAGCGAATCACCTAATATTCGGATTCGCTTCGCAGCTGAAAATGTCCAAGATTCGATACGAATCAACGAATTGAAGAATACATTCGCTCATCTCTAACCTACATGCTTTGCATGCTATTTGTGAGCTTAATAATAGTTGTCTGAGGAATGTTCTGCCACACTAAAAGCACTTGGACATGCAAATCATCAGCTACCTTTGAAATTGCCTCACAATGACATCCCAAATGTGCTCTCTAGGAGCTGGTCCAGAGATGTTGCAGGCCATGGTGGCACATTTAGGCCGACCAGGCTGCTCACAGTAGCACGAGTAACATGTGGCTTGGTGTTGTCCTGTTGAAAAAAGGCTCCTGGGACATTTTGGAGAATTGGTCAAATCACTGGTTACATGACCAAATCAATGTAACACCGAGCTGTTGGTGTACCTGAAAAGAAGACTAAAGGGGTCTGGTCACCACACATTATACCACCCCACATCATAATCATGGGAGTAGGAATGATGTACAGGTCTCCTCATGGCATTGCCCAGTTGGTCTCCTGTCCAGACCAATCTCCGGCTTTCATTGCATCTAAGACAAGAGCAGACTCATAGCTGAAGAAGATAGACCTACATTTTACCCTCCATTGCCATCTTGCTGTGAACAACTGTAGCTGGACATCTGGCACGTAGCTCAATGTTGTGTAGACACCTTCTGATGGTTTGTGTAGACACTGTATGCTGCCCTAGGTTTGGCATGTGATGTCCAATTTCACTTGAAGTACAGAATAGATCCTTACGCTCCATTCTTGTAATCAGATGATTCATCCATGTAGAGGTTCTCCTCTGTGCACCTCTTGCTGCCATTCTAGTTTTTCATTGTTCTCCCAACCACTGGGACAAATAACATTGAACAGCGCTGACATATCAGCCTAGGTGCTCAGCGATCAGCTGAGGTGATAAAACAAGGTCTCTCCGTTCAAGGATTCTGTTCCTCTCAGTTTGTGACAAGTGCTGATAACTGATCACTGCATGAGCGAGCAGGTGCCATGTATAAAGACCCTCCCTGCACCATACATGTACAGCGCTGGGAGCCTAAGGGTTAAGATCAAGAGTCATGATATGGATATTTATTGTCATTGATAGAATGACTTTCAATCTGACTAAATTAAATGGACATAAATTTAACTGGAAATGAGCACATTTCTAAAACCCCTGCACTGGCGGTGGATCACCAAAGTTATGAAGAGGTGCTGGCGTGTCAACGGGACTATTTTTTTCGTCATGTATAACAGAACCAAATGGAACCGTTATGCATCCACATAGATATGTATTAGGATGGAGCAAAACGGAACGCCTCATAAGGCCTCTTTCACACGGGCGTCACGGATTCAGTCTGGATGCGTTCCGGAAAATCCGCACGCATCCGCACCAATCCGCACGCAATCGCAGTCAGTCGCGTACGTTCGTTTAGTTTTTTTCCGCCCGGGTGCGAAGCGTTTTAATGCGTTTTTCACGCGTGTGATAAAAAACTGACTGTTTACAAACAACATCTCTTAGCAACCATCAGTGAATCACGCATCGCATCCGGATGCAATGCATTATTCACGCAGCTCCATTCACTTCAATAGGGCCAGGGCAGCGTGAAAAACGTAGAATATAGAACATGCTGCGATTTTCACGCAACGGCAAACTGATGCGTGAAAAAATTCGCCCATGTGAAAAGCCCGATTGAAATGAATGGGTCAGGATTCAATGCGGGTGCAATGCGTTCGCATCACACATTGCACCCGCGCGGAAGTCTCGCCCATGTGAAAGAGGCCTAAAGGGTTCCGTTTTGCATTCTATCCTAAAATTCCATTATAACTCTGTTATAATGGAAACTATAACAGCATACCATAACGCCAATCCGAACACGCCGTGACAGTGACATATATGTATATGGGTTAACGGATGGTAACAGGTGTTAACAAACAGCTTGTTTAACAACAACTGCCTTGTCAGATTTTAATTTAAAAAGTCTAAAAAATGATCTTCTGACCTGTAAAATGTTCGCTTGTCACTTGTGTGGGAATAGCAAAAGTATTGGATTCGCAGAAACTCTAATTTTTGGGGAAATTTGTAATGAATTAATTCTGTGTAGAATGGATTTGGTCATCTCTAAAAGGTACCCTTTGAAAATCACAGATACATGTTTTTATGAAAGGGGCTTTAATACATTGCGAACAATATAGCAGAAGGATCAGCTATCAGAGACCAATAAGTACCAAATAGGTTGGAATTTAGGGGCACTGTCCATTCATGACATCTAAACTGGACCTGGATGGGGTACTTCTTGTGTTCAAAAATCAGCCATCCTAGTCTGATGTTGAGAGAATTGCTGGGGAAGGGTTTAGGCTACGTCCACATAGAGAAGATATGCCCTGGATTTCAACCCTTGCAATACATAGGGTGACAAATCTGTTTCAAAATCCATGTGTAAAACATGTGGGCCACTATTCTCATCCTGAATATTCTATTCTCATTCTAAACTCTGGAAGTAATAATAGCAGCATTAACAGTGAAGTGGATCAGGTGTCAGTTGGATGAATCTTCTTTTAAAGGGGATATCCAAGAGTAATAAAGACCTCCCAGAATGGCCAACCTCTAGTGGAGATCACACTTACCTGGTCCCAGCTTCTGGGTTCAGTCACTGTAGCTCCCAGACCGCTTCTTTATCTCCCTGCAGCTCTGAAATCAACATCCGTTGACGAAGAGACACATGGCCGCTGCAGCCAATCCCAGACTGCAGAGGTGACCTGCTCCCCTTGCATCACAACAACCGGTCTTGTAAGACAAGGAGAGGAAGTCACTGATGCCTCGGCCTCACCCCCAAGGGTCATCTACTGAAATTTATTTATTTGTCTTGGATAACCCCTTTAAGTAACAGTACCCACTATATAGAAAGCGTTTTAGGAAATTAGACAGAAGACGAACTACAGAAGAATTGCAGAAGAGAAACTATATAAACCCAAAATATCAAATATCAGGAGAATCAATAGTCAACATTTGTAAACCAATGATGATGAGAATGATTTTCTGCAACAACCATTGAGGATGAACAGAAGGCTAGTAGTACTGCAGTCTGTAGAGCAGAGCTGGTAACTGGAGGTTAAAGAGGTTGTGCCAAGTATGAAACTTATCCCCTATCCCTAGGAACAAGGGATCCCTGTATGTTGGTATCAGTGGGGATCCCAGAGGTCGGACCCCCACCAGTTGTTTCCTAGCTTTCATACTTGCCACAACCCCCTTTAGGCACTGAGAATGATCTTCTGATTGAAAGATGCTAGAACAAATGTCATAATTATAAGCAAATCAGGAACCCCCTACACTAATAAATATGCATGTCTGACTTGGGCAAGAATGCATGTGTTCTGAATAAACAGAGAGGAATATGCCACTGCTAGACACTTCTGAAATTCAGCATCATTGATCATTGTGCAGTCCGGAGAGACTTTGGCCACCACCAAAGGCCCATATACATTAGTTGGGTTCATTCTAAGTTTATATTTACGGAAAACAGATACAAACATCCTGCACCATGTGATAGTAAAATGTGCGGATGTACAAGGCTAAATTTAGAAATTCACGGAAAAAATGCACTAAAACAATAGATGCAAACAATATATGGACTAAGCCCTCACTCTATAGATAAAATCTGAGACTCTTAGCCAATACATTTTGATCAAAATACATCTGTGCCCACCTACCCAGCGCCACGGTGGTCTCAGTTCAGGCAGGTCCTACGCTAAACCTAACTATGCCGTTGTGCATCTATGTTTAGGTGCGCAGACCCTGCACATATAGTGTGCTGCTCCTAGTTACCTCTACGTGCATCAGCAACCAATGAGAGGAGGAGCACACACACCTACATGTACCACCTTAATCAAGGTCGCCTCTTAGATAGGTGGGGCAAAAGAGGAGAGGAGGTGCTCCTCCTCTCATTGGTTGCTGGATTCACATAGAGGTAACTAGGAGCAGCACACTATATGTGCAGAGTCTGCGCACCTAAACATAGATGCACAACCGCATAGTTAGGTTTAGCGTAGGACCTGCCTGAACTGAGACCACCGCGGCGCTGGGTAGGTGGGCACAGATGTATTTTGATCAAAATGTATTGGCTAAGAGTCTCAGATTTTATCTATAGAGTGAGGGCTTAGTCCATATATTGTTTGCATCTATTGTTTTAGTGCATTTTTTCAGTGAATTTTTAATTCTAAGTTTGTCTAATGTGTATTGGTACATTAATCAAATCGATGGGGTGAACTTCATTTTGAGGGTTGCAGTTAGAAGCTAGGCAGGGTCCCTAAGAGCAACTGAAGATGGCTTTGCAATGTAGTGGTACAGGAAATAATGTGGACAGGTTCTTTATTGAAGAGTCAAGTTCAAGGACATTAGTCACAGTTTCTTCATGCCTGGTGTAGAAAATATTACACAAGCGTAGCGAGGGGGGGGGCAGGCGGGGCATGTGCCCCGGGTGCAGACTGTTGTGGCACTCAGGGGGGCGCAGGACACGCAGCCAAGGTAGATGGAGGACATGCAGAGAATGGACGGCCCGCTCACATGGACTGAGTATTTACATGCCTGCGGCGCATACCCCTGTCCGATGCTGCCGTCCTATTCTGAGCGCTTCAAAACAGCTGATCGCTACTTCCTTGCTAAAGGCTGCGCCTGCTGACAGCCTCTAGCAAGTCACAATCCATCAGGCAGGCCAGGCCAGGGCTGCGCTCAGTTCGCTGACGTAGTGACGTCAGTGACTGAGACGCAGGCCTGGCAGGCCGGGCATAAAACAGGTGGGAGAGAGGAGCGTGGGAACAGTGGTCCCGCCTGCCCTGCTGAGTTTTCGGAGAGGAGCCTGGAGGAGCCCTGTTGCCCTGCCCTGCTGTGGTGTTGCCTCTCTGGCCTAGCCAGACTCCAGTCACAGCTGCCAGTGGCCTGTAAGCTGCTGCTGCTGCAATCAAGTGGCTGTGACCCCACTGTCTCCCCTCCATCTTCAGCCAGCCCAGGGGCAGGCAGGGGGCACACACACTACAGACTCAACTGTTAAGGTACAAATATATAGTACAATTTTGCCACTATGTTTTTGCCCTATACTGATGTGGTCACTGTGGTGACTAAGACACCATCCAGAGTCACGCCAGTGATAGAAAAGGGTTCCCCCCATGAACATTAACCCCTTCCATACACAGTGGAGTGCACACTGATCAAGCGGTTGCAAAGCTGTATTTGCTTGATCAGAAGTTACTGACAGCCATGCCCGGGGGCCCCTGCTGTACCACTGGCATCAAGCGATGTCGGTGGGAACAGCAAGGGCCCCAGGTATCAGCTGTCAACTGACTGCCAGGGTAGGCACCTGCCTCTGATCAAGCAAATACAGCTTTGCAACCGCATGATCAGTGCACAGTATGTATGGCATGAGTCAGGAAGGAGGTAATGTTCCTGGGGGGGGGGGGGAGTCAGTCCCCACATTGAATCCATTGAGTTTCTCTCCCCCCATGAACATTAACCCCTACATCACCTCCTACATAGTAACATAGTTTATAAGGCCAAAAAAAGACATCTGTCCATCCAGTTCGGCCTGTTTTCCTACAAGTTGATCCAGAGGAAGGCAAAAAAACCCTGTGAGGTAGAAGCCAATTTTCCCCACTTTAGGGAAAAAATTCCTTCCCGACTCCAATCAGGCATCAGAATTACTCCCTGGATCAACGACCCATCTCTAGTAACTATAACCTGTGATATTATTACCCTCCAGAAATACATCCAGGACCCTCCTGAACTCTTTTAGTGAACTTACCATCACCACCTCCTCAGGCAGAGAGTTCCATAGTCTCACTGCTCTTACCGTAAAGAATCTTGTAGTGGTAAAAATCTGAATCTGTAGTGGTAAAAATGATGGAGACTCTACTAAAAAAGAAGATAATTGACCATCTAACAACAAACAACTTGATGGACCCAAACCAGCATGGCTTTACTGAGGGCCGATCATGTCAGACTAATCTCATTGATTTCTTTGACTATGTAACTAAAGTGCTGGATGAAGGTGGTGCTGTGGATATCGCCTACCTGGATTTCAGTAAAGCTTTCGATACGGTTCCCCATAAAGAGCTGATAGAGAAGGTATCAAAAATTGGACTTAACCCCTGGATAGTTCAGTGGATCTGCAGTTGGCTGAAGGACAGATACCAGAGGGTTGTTGTTAATGGAGTGTATTCTGAGGAGAGGCTGGTTACAAGTGGGGGCCACAAGGATCTGTTCTGGGTCCTGTTCTGTTTAACATGTTTGTAAGTGACATAAGGGACGGCTTGGTAGGGAAGGTTTGCTTGTTTGCTGATGACACAAAAGTGTGTAATAGGGTTGATGTTCCAGGAGGTGTCTGTAATATGGAGAATGATTTATCTTTATTAGATAAGTGGTCAAAACAATGGAAACTTCAGTTCAATGTTTCCAAATGTAAAATAATGCACTTGGGGAGAAGAAATCCTCTGAGTATCGTATTGGCAGTTCTGTGCTAACAAAGACCTCAGAAGAGAAGGATTTGGGGGTAGTCATCTCTGACAGCCTCTGACTTTGGGCTTGCTTTGTAAGTGGGCTGTGTATAAGTGGAGTTAAAAAACCGGAGTTCTGGTTCTGAGTGTGAATTTGTGGGAGTGACTGCAAATAACTGTCTAGTTGATTGCAAAGGTCTTTGTTTGTTTAGTGGTTGCATTTGGTTATAACCAGAGATGAGCGAGTAGTGTTCGATCGAGCCGGTATTCGATCGAATACTACGCTATTCGGCATACTCGATTTCAATCGAGTATAACGGCGATGGCGCACTTAGAATTCGTTTCCCCTCCCACCTTCCCTGGCGCTCTTTTTCCACCAATCAACATGCAGGGGGGGGTATGACAGGCACGCTGAGCACGCTGGCAGCGCGAAAACAGCGTCTACATGGATTGGCTGGAAAAACCATGTGACCTCGAATATTAAAAACTCAGCTCTTCCTGCTCGTACGCATATGCTGCGTGAACTTAGTCAGGGACAGAGGCTGGAGAAGGGACAGACAGGTTTTAGCAGTTGGACAGGCAGGAGCGTGATTAAAAGCCCTTATCAGGGCTACTATAGTGCAGTACAGTGATAGCTTTACTACAAGATACACTTTACAGAGAACGGCTGCCGTATTCAGGGATAGCTGCTGGAGTAGGGACAGAGAGAGGCATTAGTGGTGTATTAGGTGCTCTGCTACATACCAAACTATATTTGGCACTACTGTTCAGCGTTCTTTTTGGCTGAAAAACCCTGTTATATAACTAGTGTGTATATGCACCATCTGATCTGGCAGTATACGGCTGTGAATTTTATTTTATTTTTTTAAATACAGTTTATTTGGCTCTAGTGTTCTGGGTTCTGTGTGCCTGCAATACCCTTTTTGTATACCAGGTGTAAATACCCACCGTCTATTAAGTTAGTTAAACGGCTGTGTACCTTGAAATATACAATATCTAGGCCATTTAATAGGCCACTGTACTGTGCGTTCTCTTGCTAAATTATCTCACATACCTGGTGTAAATACCCACCGTCTGTTCAGTTACTACACGGCTGTGTACCTTGAAATATACAATATCTAGGCATTTTAATAGGCCACTGTACTGTGCGTTCTCTTGCTAAATTATCTCACATACCTGGTGTAAATACCCACCGTCTGTTCTGTTACTACACGGCTGTGTACCTTGAAATATACAATATCTAGGCATTTAATAGGCCACTGTACTGTGCGTTCTCTAGCTAAATTATCTCACATACCTGGTGTAAATACCCACCGTCTGTTCAGTTACTACACGGCTGTGTACCTTGAAATATACAATATCTAGGCCATTTAATAGGCCACTGTACTGTGCGTTCTCTTGTTTAAATTATCTCACATACCTGGTGTAAATACCCACCGTCTGTTCTGTTACTACACGGCTGTGTACCTTGAATATACAATATCTAGGCCATTTAATAGGCCACTGTACTGTGCGTTCTCTTGTTAAATTATCTCACATACCTGGTGTAAATACCCACCGTCTGTTCTGTTTACTACAACGGCTGTGTACCTTGAAATATAACAATATCTAGGCATTTTAATAGGCCACTGTACTGTGCGTTCTCTTGCTAAATTATCTCACATACTGGTGTAAATACCCACCGTCTGTTCTGTTACTACACGGCTGTGTACCTTGAAATATACAATATCTAGGCATTTTAATAGGCCACTGTACTGTGCGTTCTCTAGCTAAATTATCTCACATACCTGGTGTAAATACCCACCGTCTGTTCTGTTACTACACGGCTGTGTACCTTGAAATATACAATATCTAGGCATTTTAATAGGCCACTGTACTGTGCGTTCTCTAGCTAAATTATCTCACATACCTGGTGTAAATACCCACCGTCTGTTCTGTTACTACACGGCTGTGTACCTTGAAATATACAATATCTAGGCCATTTAATAGGCCACTGTACTGTGCGTTCTCTTGTTAAATTATCTCACATACCTGGTGTAAATACCCACCGTCTGTTCTGTTACTACACGGCTGTTACCTTGAAATATACAATATC
This sequence comes from Rhinella marina, assembly GCA_900303285.1. Classification (NCBI taxonomy): domain Eukaryota; kingdom Metazoa; phylum Chordata; class Amphibia; order Anura; family Bufonidae; genus Rhinella; species Rhinella marina. The sequence continues at coordinate 3,731 of ONZH01018747.1, read as the reverse complement.
TAGGCATTTTAATAGGCCACTGTACTGTGCGTTCTCTTGCTAAATTATCTCACATACCTGGTGTAAATACCCACCGTCTGTTCTGTTACTACACGGCTGTGTACCTTGAAATATACAATATCTAGGCATTTTAATAGGCCACTGTACTGTGCGTTCTCTAGCTAAATTATCTCACATACCTGGTGTAAATACCCACCGTCTGTTCTGTTACTACACGGCTGTGTACCTTGAAATATACAATATCTAGGCATTTTAATAGGCCACTGTACTGTGCGTTCTCTAGCTTAAATTATCTCACATACCTGGTGTAAATACCCACCGTCTGTTCTGTTACTACACGGCTGTGTACCTTGAAATATACAATATCTAGGCATTTTTAATAGGCCACTGTACTGTGCGTTCTCTAGCTAAATTATCTCACATACCTGGTGTAAATACCCACCGTCTGTTTCTGTTACTACACGGCTGTGTACCTTGAAATATACAATATCTAGGCCATTTAATAGGCCACTGTACTGTGCGTTCTCTTGTTAAATTATCTCACATACCTGGTGTAAATACCACCGTCTGTTCTGTTACTACACGGCTGTGTACCTTGAAATATACAATATCTAGGCATTTTAATAGGCCACTGTACTGTGCGTTCTCTTGCTAAATTATCTCACATACCTGGTGTAAATACCCCACCGTCTGTTCTGTTACTACACGGCTGTGTACCTTGAAATATACAATATCTAGGCATTTTAATAGGCCACTGTACTGTGCGTTCTCTAGCTAAATTATCTCACATACCTGGTGTAAATACCCACCGTCTGTTCTGTTACTACACGGCTGTGTACCTTGAAATATACAATATCTAGGCATTTTAATAGGCCACTGTACTGTGCGTTCTCTAGCTAAATTATCTCACATACCTGGTGTAAATACCCACCGTCTGTTCTGTTACTACACGGCTGTGTACCTTGAAATATACAATATCTAGGCCATTTAATAGGCCACTGTACTGTGCGTTCTCTTGTTAAATTATCTCACATACCTGGTGTAAATACCCACCGTCTGTTCTGTTACTACACGGCTGTGTACCTTGAAATATACAATATCTAGGCATTTTAATAGGCCACTTGTACTGTGCGTTCTCTAGCTAAATTATCTCACATACCTGGTGTAAACACCACCGTCTGTTCTGTTACTACACGGCTGTGTACCTTGAAATATACAATATCTAGGCCATTTAATAGGCCACTGTACTGTGCGTTCTCTTGTTAAATTATCTCACATACCTGGTGTAAATACCCACCGTCTGTTCTGTTACTACACGGCTGTGTACCTTGAAATATACAATATCTAGGCCATTTAATAGGCCACTGTACTGTGCGTTCTCTTGTTAAATTATCTCACATACCTGGTGTAAATACCCACCGTCTGTTCTGTTACTACCACGGCTGTGTACCTTGAAATATACAATATCTAGGCCATTTAATAGGCCACTGTACTGTGCGTTCTCTTGTTAAATTATCTCACATACCTGGTGTAAATACCCACCGTCTGTTCTGTTACTACACGGCTGTGTACCTTGAAATATACAATATCTAGGCCATTTAATAGGCCACTGTACTGTGCGTTCTCTTGTTAAATTATCTCACATACCTGGTGTAAATACCCACCGTCTGTTCTGTTACTACACGGCTGTGTACCTTGAAATATACAATATCTAGGCATTTTAATAGGCCACTGTACTGTGCGTTCTCTAGCTAAATTATCTCACATACCTGGTGTAAATACCCACCGTCTGTTCTGTTACTACACGGCTGTGTACCTTGAAATATACAATATCTAGGCATTTTAATAGGCCACTGTACTGTGCGTTCTCTAGCTAAATTATCTCACATACCTGGTGTAAATACCCACCGTCTGTTCTGTTACTACACGGCTGTGTACCTTGAAATATACAATATCTAGCCATTTAATAGGCCACTGTACTGTGCGTTCTCTTGTTAAATTATCTCACATACCTGGTGTAAATACCCACCGTCTGTTCTGTTACTACACGGCTGTGTACCTTGAAATATACAATATCTAGGCATTTAATAGGCCACTGTACTGTGCGTTCTCTAGCTAAATTATCTCACATACCTGGTGTAAATACCCACCGTCTGTTCAGTTACTACACGGCTGTGTACCTTGAAATATACAATATCTAGGCCATTTAATAGGCCACTGTACTGTGCGTTCTCTTGTTAAATTATCTCACATACCTGGTGTAAATACACACCGTCTGTTCTGTTACTACACGGCTGTGTACCTTGAAATATACAATATCTAGGCATTTTAATAGGCCACTGTACTGTGCGTTCTCTTGCTAAATTATCTCACATACCTGGTGTAAATACCCACCGTCTGTTCTGTTACTACACGGCTGTGTACCTTGAAATATACAATATCTAGGCATTTTAATAGGCCACTGTACTGTGCGTTCTCTTGCTAAAATTATCTCACATACCTGGTGTAAATACCCACCGTCTGTTCTGTTACTACACGGCTGTGTACCTTGAAATATACAATATCTAGGCATTTTAATAGGCCACTGTACTGTGCGTTCTCTAGCTAAATTATCTCACATACCTGGTGTAAATACCCACCGTCTGTTCTGTTACTACACGGCTGTGTACCTTGAAATATACAATATCTAGGCATTTTAATAGGCCACTGTACTGTGCGTTCTCTAGCTAAATTATCTCACATACCTGGTGTAAATACCCACCGTCTGTTCTGTTACTACACGGCTGTGTACCTTGAAATATACAATATCTAGGCCTTTTAATTGGCCACTGTACTGTGCGTTCTCTTTGCTAAATTATTTCACATACCTAATTATATACCCAAATATTGTATTTGCAACAAAAAAAAAATAAAATGCGGAGGGGGGCTAGCGGAATCGGACGTGGACGAGGACGGGGGCGCGGAAATGCTGTTGGGGGCCTTGTTGAAGCCAAGTGGGGATACAATGCGTGCTGGTGAGGGTCAGCCAGGATCCCACTTATCCAGAATCCCTGCCTTTATGGGACAGTTAAGCAGGGGGCGAGTTACACGCTGTTGAGGCCTGAGCAGGTTGAACAGGTGGTGCAATGGATAGCCGATAGCGCTTCCACACAGTTGTCCACCAGCCAGTCATCCACACAGTCTCACTCTGACCCTCCTTCCTCCACACCTGGCCAACAGAGTCATCCCACCCTTGACCCCTCCCAGGAGCTCTTTTCGGGTCCTTTTTCAGATGTGCCGGAAGAATCCCAGGAGCTAGCAGAGGAATTTGTTTGTAGTGATGCCCAAACACTTGAGTTTTCGCCATCTCCTGCTGATGTGGACCCTGAAGCCAGCATCTGTTATCATGAGCGATGATGATGATGAGACGCAGTTGCCATCAAGGGAGGCTGTTGGAATGTCCAGTGGGCAGGAGGAGGAGCAGAGTGAGGAAGAGGAGGTGGTGGATGACGAAATGACCGACCCCACTTGGCCAGGGGTGATGTCCAGCGGGGAAAGCAGTGGAGAGGTGGTGGTCTGCGCAGCACCGAAAAAGGCAGCAAGAGGCAGAGGGATGTCCAGAGGCAGAGGGATGTCCACAGGCAGAGGGATGTCCACAGGCAGAGGGATGTCCACAGGCAGAGGGATGTCCAGAGGCAGAGGACAGTCCAGACAGAGTAGTGAGGCCACAGCCAGCACGGCCGAAGCTGTTC